>CM056389.1:3735233-3750233 GCA_029718625.1 Synaphobranchus kaupii | reverse complement strand
TCTGGTAATATATATATGTAACCCAGGTGCATAGGTCTGGTAATATATATATATGTAACCCAGGTGCATAGGTCTGGTAATATATATATATGTAACCCAGGTGCATAGGTCTGGTAATATATATATGTAACCCAGGTGCATAGGTCTGGTAATATATATATGTAACCCAGGTGCATAGGTCTGGTAATATATATATGTAACCCAGGTGCGTAGGTCTGGTAATATATATATGTAACCCAGGTGCATAGGTCTGGTAATATATATATGTAACCCAGGTGCATAGGTCTGGTAATATATATATGTAACCCAGGTGCATAGGTCTGGTAATATATATATGTAACCCAGGTGCATAGGTCTGGTAAAAGTTCATTCAAAGCACAGTAGGACCCACACACTGGGATTTGCACATGACTAAAAAGCCAATATAGTCAGAAAAATGCTCTTTATTTCTTTTTTTAAAAACTTGTAAAAACAATTCTAGCTCGAAATGATGATTTGAATAAAAATGGGTACATTTTGACATCACTTAAGAACATAAGTTCTGAACAACCTGCATTTCCAAACTGCATAAACTGCCTAAACTGCACGGCAGTTTTATAAAATAATAACTTTTCTCGTGCACCATCATTATTTACACATGCAGGTTTTCCCCACTCCACCCACATTCGCCCTGGGGTTTTAACTGCCAGCCTATTGCATGGGAGCAATGTATATGAAAACAGCTCCTGTTAATATTCACAGAAAGATGATATCGATGTGTTCTCCTGGCTTTGTGGACAGAGTGACTGATCTCTGTTTAATATCGCTGCTTCCTACAGGAGCAAACATGCTACACCTAGCTCAAGCAGCTGCCGAGAGTCACGTCAATGGATCTGACACTCACACAATCCCAGTATTAACAATAGAATGCTTGTAAAATTCAGATCCATTACCTGCTGTGACAAACATATGAATCTGTTTGTGTGGAGACAACGTGTTTGTGTGTCAGGAAGCTAACGTGTTTACCCGACATGATTCACCGTAGACATGCTTAAAGGCCTGTGCTCTTGCGTATTTACGTTTTTAAAGCTGGCTGATAGTGGTTGTATTTGAGTGGATTCGGACATATGAGGTAAGAGGGGTATAGTGGAGGGGTGGAGCTGATGGGGGGGGGCTCGTGGTCGCGGATGGGCTTACTGCTGTATCGTAGGTTGGGTTGTCGAAGGCCGATTCCACCGTGATGTGGCTGTACGGCGTGGAGGCTGACATGGGCGCGCACAAAGACTTCCCCTCGACCCTGCAGTGGAACAGATCAGCACAGACACACAAGATCAGCACAGACACAAACACAAACACACAAGATCAGCACAGACACAGGATCTGCACAGATGCACACAAACACAGACGTGCAGAAAACACACACGCACAAACACACACACATCCATGCAGGCACACACACGCACACATATACACTCACTCACTCACACACACACACACACATACACACACACACACACACACCTGACCCACAGCATACCTGGAGAAGCAGAGGTAAATCCCTACAATGATAAGGAGGATGAGGGTGATAGGGATGAAGATTGCCATGGCTATGCTCGTTCCCTCCATGCTGAAGTCCGTACTGACAACTGTGGGTAGAAGAAAATCACTTGTAATCAAGTTTACAATTCAAAACTATCGCAACTATAGTGGAATGGTTTAGTTATTCAAAAAATAACAACCCTGAACAACTCAGGAGAGCCTGGAATTTAAAATTTAAAGCCTGTCGTTCCTCAGCCAGTTGAACAATAGCACAATATCTTTGTCCGGTGAATTAGCACGTTAGCGCTTAAACACAAGGGGCCAGGCTTACTGTCCAACCGTCGCTCATTCACGTGAATGTCCACAGCAGGGGAGGCTGTAACAGAGCGGAGACAGGACTGTGAGTGCAGTACAGCACAGATATCACAATACTCACAACAACTGAGAACAATCATAGCACTGATATCAGAGTATTAACAACAAGTAGAGATATCAGCCTCTCCACTTTAAGTGAGAAAATAAAGCTTTGCTGGTGAGAACCGAAATAGTGAAAAACACGAGGGTAAGAATAAGGAGTTGGGGAAAAACCCCAATAAATACTGTATTAAAAGCATGGTGACCCCATATAAATGAGCTGGAGTAGGAATAGGCTGTACTTCCAGGTTCTACATCCTCTGGGGAGTCACATACTTACAGATCAACCATTTTCTACATAATACTTATAAACCAACATATGAATAATATACACTGTACATATGGGTAAACAAAGCAGAAGTCTTATTAAAATATACACAGCTGTCACATACTGCTCTGTCACTGCCAGGAAGCAGGAAGTACCCTGTGGCGATGCCCATCTGGGCATTTATTTTCTCACATTTCTCATGCAACTGAGTAATCCTTGTACAGGAGCCCACAGGTGAACTTCAGTGCAGGTGTGAGCTGTAATTCCTACCTCTGCAGGCAGGGGGCGAGCTGCTCCATTGTGACGGGTGTCCAGGTACGCAGCGGATGCCCCGTTCCCCCTGCAGCTGGTAGCCGCTGAGGCAGGAGAAACGCAGCGTCTCCCCCGCCTGGTAGAAGCGCTTCTCCACGCTCTGGATGCTGAAGGACGAGGCGCCCGGATTCCTGCAGGGCTCATGGGTCTCCGCTGCGGGACGGACGGACGGACAGACAGACGTTCAGCGAAAAGCACCCTCACGTAGAAATCAGGAGGAAAAAAAAGCATGCTGAAGGGGAGACTGGCCTCTGGCTCGATTACCGGACGGCCGCTCGTGAGCCAAATTTACATTACAAGCAATTGTTGTGGCCGAATTGCGCAATTTGTCCACTTAAATAACCGTGTACGTTTTCACCAAAAATAGGTAGTGGGAGAGTAATAGCTGAGGGATACAGTACTCGCAAAATCTTCAGCTGTGGTTCATCAGGGGTAAAAAAAGAAACGGGTGAAGCAGTAGACACTCAGTTAATTAGGCTATTAATGGCAAAGCAAGAACAGCCCTGCAGGTAACCGCTCCTGCAGTTATGGAGCTCGATATTCGCCAAACACCTCAGTGCCGGCGGCAGAACACAATGTCGTCAGGGACGTGCCGTAAAAGCTCGGAGGAAGGTTGTTCCCGCCCCGCTCCGCCTCCCGCTATTTCCAGCGAGTTAACGGCCTGAAGAGGATTCATTAATTATTTCAGGTTTTGCAGCCCGGTTTCCCACACCTCAACCTGCCTTTGCTCAAACAGCAACATAAAGCCCTTCTCTGCTTATGTGTTTTGACATCTCTCAATACTGAGGTTCAGCTAAAGGTCCTGAGCCACGGAAAAATCTTTAAAAGCTTAAAAGCACCGTGTCCCTCAGACAGCCACCCCTGTATTAACACAGAGGTCTGATGCGGTGACTGCCGGCCTGTCCAGGGCTCCACAGATCCAGAGCTGCGAGCACATAGGGATTATGGGAAATCTCCCCGTAATCTGCAGGCAGATGTAATGGAAGTCAGATGGTCGCTCTGATAAGATTCTCTGTGTGTCCCTGTACAGGCTGCTTTGGAGTTACTTGAAGTGTATTTCCTTGCTTTAGACCGCAAATCCCACAATGCCCTGGTAGTAAAGCAGACTACTCGACGGACGCTATTGTAAGTGTCTAAAATGTCCTTCATTGAACTCAAAAACTGTCTGGGCCACTGGAAAACATACATTAAAACTTCATTTACAAAGAAAATAAGAAATAAAAAAATAAGAATATTTAAAAAACTTGAGAATGTTAACTATCCCTTTACCTCCTCCAATTCGTTACCTTAGATAATGTTGGATACTTTCACTTAATTAGCTTTCCCAGAAGAGCTCGCACTTCACAAGGGGCCAGGCTCTTTAACTGCACTCATCTCACACCCTGCTCTCGTCACAAAATAAAATCATGCTATCTGTGCCAGCATTAAGCTGAGACTTGTCTGACACTACATGAGCGATGGTGGTTTTAAGCTAAAAGCCCAAGAGAAACAGTATCCATTGTGGCAGATGTAATAGTTCACTAATTAGCTGTCGTAGTTTACACACACTCCTGTGTTTAGATTATTATTAATTGTCTTGCATCAGGATTCTCCAGCCATGGCCTTGGAGAGGAACACGGTTCTGTGGGTTTTTGTTTACACCTGAAAATCAGCACTCAGGTGACCAAGCAACCAGGTGAGGTGAATTATCTGTGCAATCAACTGCTTTACTCATTAAGTGCAGAGTAACAACAAAAACCAGCAGACCCTGTGACCCTCACACAGGAGGAAGAGTGTGGTACGCACAGAGAGGAAGAGTGTGGTACACACAGGGAGGAAGAGTGTGGTACTCATACAGGGAGGAAGAGTGTGGTACTCATACAGGAGGAAGAGTGTGGTACACACACAGGAGGAAGAGTATGGTACACACAGGAGGAAGAGTGTGGTACACACAGGGAGGAAGAGTGTGGTACACACAGGGAGGAAGAGTGCGGTACACACACAGGGAGGAAGAGTGTGGTACTCATACAGGGAGGAAGAGTGTGGTACACACAGGGAGGAAGAGTGTGGTACACACACAGGAGGAAGAGTGTGATACTCATACAGGAGGAAGAGTGTGGTACTCATACAGGAGGTAGAGTGTGGTACACACAGGGAGGAAGAGTGTGGTACACACAGGGAGGAAGAGTGTGGTACTCATACAGGAGGAAGAGTGTGGTACACACACAGGAGGAAGAGTGTGGTACTCATACAGGAGGAAGAGTGTGGTACACACAGGGAGGAAGAGTGTGGTACTCATACAGGAGGAAGAGTGTGGTACACACAGGGAGGAAGAGTGTGGTACTCATACAGGAGGAAGAGTGTGGTACACACAGGGAGGAAGAGTGTGATACACACACAGGGAGGAAGAGTGTGGTACACACACAGGAGGAAGAGTGTGGTACTCATACAGGAGGAAGAGTGTGACACACACAGGGAGGAAGAGTGTGGTACTCATACAGGGAGGAAGAGTGGTACACACAGGGAGGAAGAGTGTGGTACACACAGGGAGGAAGAGTGCGGTACACACACAGGAGGAAGAGTATGGTACACACAGGAGGAAGAGTGTGGTACACACAGGGAGGAAGAGTGTGGTACACACAGGGAGGAAGAGTGCGGTACACACACAGGGAGGAAGAGTGTGGTACTCATACAGGGAGGAAGAGTGTGGTACACACAGGGAGGAAGAGTGTGGTACACACACAGGAGGAAGAGTGTGATACTCATACAGGAGGAAGAGTGTGGTACTCATACAGGAGGTAGAGTGTGGTACACACAGGGAGGAAGAGTGTGGTACACACAGGGAGGAAGAGTGTGGTACTCATACAGGAGGAAGAGTGTGGTACACACACAGGAGGAAGAGTGTGGTACTCATACAGGAGGAAGAGTGTGGTACACACAGGGAGGAAGAGTGTGGTACTCATACAGGAGGAAGAGTGTGGTACACACAGGGAGGAAGAGTGTGGTACTCATACAGGAGGAAGAGTGTGGTACACACAGGGAGGAAGAGTGTGATACACACACAGGGAGGAAGAGTGTGGTACACACACAGGAGGAAGAGTGTGGTACTCATACAGGAGGAAGAGTGTGACACACACAGGGAGGAAGAGTGCGGTACACACAGGGAGGAAGAGTGTGGTACTCATACAGGAGGAAGAGTGTGGTACACACAGGGAGGAAGAGTGTGGTACTCATACAGGAGGAAGAGTGTGACACACACAGGGAGGAAGAGTGTGACACACACAGGGAGGAAGAGTGTGGTACTCATACAGGAGGAAGAGTGTGGTACTCATACAGGAGGAAGAGTGTGGTACACACACAGGGAGGAAGAGTGTGGTACTCATACAGGAGGAAGAGTGTGGTACACACACAGGGAGGAAGAGTGTGGTACTCATACAGGAGGAAGAGTGTGGTACACACACAGGGAGGAAGAGTGTGACACACACAGGGAGGAAGAGTGTGGTACTCATACAGGAGGAAGAGTGTGACACACACAGGGAGGAAGAGTGTGGTACACACAGGATGAAGAGGGCGGTACTCACGCAGGCATTTGGGCGGTCTCTCTGTCCACTTGGGCCCAGAGGGGTGTCGGCTGTAGCAGGTGAGCAGACTGTTCCCGGACAGCGCATAGCCCTTATTACAGATGAACTGCACCGTGGAGCCCACCGTGAGTCGAGCTCCTGACATCACTCTGCGACTGTGCTCCACAATGCCAGGGTCCGAACACAACACTACTGATCACAAAGACACCAACATCTGCTCAGCAATCAATACTCCACAACACACAGAGCTCTAATCAGTAGCCCTCAACATACACACACTTGAATCAATACTTTTACACACATACACACTGTATTCAATACTTGAATGCATACACAGTAGAAGCAATACTTCTAAACACATATATACTGTAATTAATACTCCCTGGGACATGCAACTCTACTGAATACACACACACACACCCCACACACACACACACACACACACACACACACACACACACACAATCATCAATTTAACACATATGGTTTATCATTACACTCATCCTGTTCTATGTCTGTCTGTATGATTTATGAATGCTTGACAGTTTTTCAGTGGATGACAAGGGAATTTGAATGCAGATTCTTCCATTTGAGGAAGTGGAACATGTAATAACTGTGAAATGATTGGCAGCTATATTCGACATGCCTTCCACCTGCTACATTACCCTTTATAATACAGTGAGTATATCCTGTCCCTCGGCTGCAATGTATCAGCTCACCACATGGTGGCGCCTGTGCGCTTTGGCAGGAGGGAGACACAAAAGCGAGCGCATATCAGCATGCCCACATTTCCGCCGCTGCGATTATCTCAGCCTAAATGATTTCCACTTTTCCATTAAGGCCCCGGTATTAAATGCCCGCTTGTTAAATGCGGAATGTCTGTTGCTTTTACATAAATTACCCAGCCGGTACAGATCTAAAATACATGGACTGTAGAAAAGAGGAACTCGCCCTCGCACAAACGGCCTTGTCACCATTATTCGTTCAGTAGGGCTGTGGTCTGCGTGTACATTTACATTTTCAAGTTCAGGTATTTAGCAGACCCCCTTATCCAGAGGAAAAGGCGTATACACAAAGGTGTACACCAGAGGAGGTTTCTCTATGACAACAGGTGAAGCAGTGCTTCACCCAAAATAAATAAAAAATAAATAAATAAAAGAACATGCATAGCACACACAACACATCTTTATTTAATATTGAATTATCATCACAACTACCATTTCCCTTGTGAAGCTAAAAAAAAAGTGCCTCGATTCAAAAATGTGCCTTGTATCGTGAAAAACAGCGCCACCCCTAGACTTTTAAAAGGAACTTCAGTGAAGCAATGCTTACTAGACCATTGGAAATCATTGGGGGACTTTCTAAAATATGATTGGATAATTGCGCATTTTTTGAGCCCACCCGTGAAGCACTGCCTCGCTAATGTATTTCAATCATGCGTGTTCTTGTGCGCGTTCTCGTCCTGATGATTGACATAATGTCTAACCATACAGAACAGGAGTTAATTTGTCCAGCGAGATATAATCATCCTACCCGCCAATTTTCCCTGTTGGTAGTAGAGACGTTAGTGTGTTACTGTATTGGAGAGAGAGAGAGAGAGAGCGATTTATTCAATTTATTAAATTTTTATGGTTGTGGCGTTGTCGGCGGTGATTTGTATATATTGTAAATAGTAAAAAAAATTGTATCGGTGTTGTTAGCGTTATCTTTTTTGTCATTAAGCGATCTCAATATTTTAGCTAGCTAATTGCTAACGTGATTTAGCTAGCTGACGTTAGCCAAAACTAGCTCACTTTTTGAAAAGGTAGCTTTTTCAATTTAATTTGGCTCCAGTTGGAAGAAAATGGAATCTGCGAATGCGAATGTAACGTCAAACATCCTGGATCGGATTCTGCGGGATTCTTTTCAGTCGTTAAATTACGAAGAAAAACTGCGAGTGAAGGCCGAGGGAAGACCGAAGCTCCTATCAATTTGGTCCAGCGAGTGGGCTCGGTGAGTCGGAGTTTTAAAGTACCACGGTATGACAAGGTGGAGTGGCTAACTGGTAGCTTGCTAACGAACCGCCTGTATTGCTGGCCATGTGTCTTGTTCAAGTGCGCTGCTGCAGGAGATTTCAAAGTTTGCGAGAGATGGCTTTGAGGATTTACGTAATTTCGACAGGTCTGTTAAGATTCATGCGAAATCGAAGGAGCATGTCAGTGCAACCGTGCAGTTGAGTCTTTTGGGAAATGTGAGAATCGAGCATTTAATTGATGAAGGTGCACGTACCCAATTAGCAAAGCACAATGAAATGGTGCGGAAAAATCGTGACATTGGTTGATGCGATTGCATTCTTGGGTCGTCAGGAGCTGGCATTTAGGGGGCATGACGAGAGTGAAAATTCTGATAACAGAGGAAACTACAGGGAGTTGACTGAAATGCTTTCTCGCTATGATGACGTTCTGGCTGCACACTTGAAATCGTCCACTGTGTTCTCTGGCATGTCTAAGACTATTCAAAATGATCTGATCGAAGCTATTGCAGCTACGATGCAGGAGGAGATCAAGAGTGAAGTAACCGCTGCTCCTTTGTTTGCGTGGCAAATAGATGAGACGACCGACATCTCTTGCAAAGCTCAGTTGTCCATAATTCTGCGTTATGTCGATGCTGCGGGAATAATTCAAGAGCGTTTCATTGGGTTCTTCGACGTGTCATCAGGCAGGGATGCAGAGTCGGTTTTTAAGTTTGTGGATTTAGAGATAGCTGGTTATGACTACAAGCAGAAACTCACAAGCAGTACAAATTGTACACTAGTTGATATTTAAATTTTAATTAAATAACATTTAAACTGCCTATGAAATGTCTTTGCCCAGTATTTGCACTTAAAATATGCAATTGCACTTGAGATACTCTGCATATTTACTCTTGAAAAACTGCTGAATAAATATGTTAAATGTATATTGTCTTTGTTTTCATTTTAATTTACCCAATTCAAATATTGTCTGTTTTTTTCATAGGTGTGGTGAAATGACAGTTAAAATGTCACCTTTACAGAAGTGTAAATCTACAGTAAAGTGCTAACTACTGAGTTGCACTATTACAGTTGATATGTCAAAATACAGGTGATTACTGTAATTCTACAGCAGCATATCACAGTAATTCCATGGTCAGGTTGACTGAAATTGCAGCACACAGTTATCATTTCATAAAGATTTACTGATAATACGATACGGAAATTACTGTGAAAGTAATGCAATTAGTAGCCAGAAATGTACTGTAAATTTAAAGTGAACTATTTTACAGTGTGTATTTTACAGTGGTGGGTGGGTGTGTTTGGGGTTTGCTTCACCAAAAAGTTTGGTCAGCAGCCGCCACTGGTGTACACATACTGGTTAATCCTGTAGAATCAGGTGTGTAACTGCCTGGTTGGAACAAAAGCCTGCACCCACACCGGCCCTTTCTAGATAAGATAGAGGCCCCCTGCACCCACACCGGCTCTTTCTGAATAAGATTGAGGCCCCCTGCACCCACACCGGCCCTTTCTGAATAAGATTGAGGCCCCCTGCACCCACACCGGCTCTTTCTGAATAAGATTGAGGCCCCCTGCACCCACACCGGCCCTTTCTGAATAAGATTGAGGCCCCCTGCACCCACACCGGCTCTTTCTGAATAAGATTGAGGCCCCCTGCACCCACACCGGCCCTTTCTGAATAAGATTGAGGCCCCCTGCACCCACACCGGCTCTTTCTGAATAAGATTGAGGCCCCCTGCACCCACACCGGCCCTTTCTAGATAAGATAGAGGCCCCCTGCACCCACACCGGCCCTTTCTAGATAAGATAGAGGACCCCTAGATTAAGGCAACGAGCTGCGTTGATGCAAAGTCATTAGGCTCATAAACAGTAGTAGTAGTCAGTATGTAATTCTGTAGCATAAATATAGATACCACAGCAGTAACGAGAGGGTAAGTGAGTATATAGTATGTAGTATGTAGTATATAGTATGTAGTATGTAGTATGTGCAATGCAGGAATAGTGCACCTGTATATACCTCTCTCACAGCTGGGCATGTCTCCGCTCCAGGTGAGATCCCATTGGCACATGAGGATCTCAGTGCCCACCACTTGGAACCCGGGGTAGCACTGGTATGTGACCACCGTGCCGTGGATCAGCTCTGGGTGGGATGTCGTCTTCCAGCCGTTGGAAATCTCCGGAAGCTCCGGACACGTGTCGTTCCGGGGAACCTCTGTGGAGAGAGAGGCCAATGAGAAACAAGAGTTGGGTTAACAGTGAACACATGAAAACACACCCATTCTGCTCATAATCTATCCCACGCTGTCAGAAAAAAATGTGCTAAAATTGTACCTATAGGGGCACAATGGCTTGTCCTTGGGGTAGTACCCTCAAAGGTACATCCATTGTACCCGTTACCCTTTCAGATTAGTATTCTAAGGTACAAATATGACCTGGTGAGGGAACATTACCAGGACCTGTAACTGTACCAAAAACTGACCCCTTTTTCTGACAGTGCATTCTATAAAATATAGGATCTGCAGAATCTATTCTATTCTATAGAATGAATACTATATATATATATATAATATATTAACAGCCTGGCTCTGGGGCTTGATGATGGAATGCTGGGAGGTCTGGCTCCTCCCCTCTGCTCCTCCCCTCTGCTCCTCCCCTCTGCTCCTCCTGGGTGCTGATGGTGCAGTCTGGCTGTCGCTCGTTAATGGATTAATCACAGGTGTGAGAACGGGAGGAGTCGCACAGCAGGGGACCCCACCACTTCCATTACCAGCCTCTAATTAAAATGGCCCACTTATAATTAGGGCATTCAACACTGTGTAACCATAAGCCCAGAATAGTTTTCACTCATGCCCTGAATGTAACACATCAAACAAACGGACGTGTACACACAGACACACACGCACACACACACACGCGTGCACACACAGCGATACAAGCACACACAGACAGACAGACGCACAGATAGCTTACCAAAGAAGTGGACAACGAAGCCGTTGTGGTAGCCGAAGATGTTGGTGGCGGGATCTGATTGGAATTGTATGGTGACGTCGGCGGTTGACGTGTAAAGTTTGAATCGTGGCCGTGACCCAGCATACTGGCCCAGGATCTTTGCTGTCAAGTCATCGCCGTCATAGAAGGTCAGCAGGTCATTCTTGCCCACATGGAGACTGCCGAAAGAAAGACAAACACACACACACACACACACACACACACATATCACATCTTGCATAAGGTCAGGAGGCTCTCCCTATAAGAGCCACTTTTCACATCTTCATCAGAAACAGAACATCTGTTCAAATCATAGACATTGATAAATAAATGAATCAAACATTAAACAAACAAATAACTTCCCAGCAAGGATCAGAGCAATAATACTATTTGGAACCCCACTCACTACGCACACACACAGACACACACGCACGCACGCACACACACACGCACGCACACACACAGACACACACACACGCACGCACACACACAGACACACACACGCACACACACAGACACACACACGCACACACACAGACACACGCACGCATGTACACAGTCACATGAACAGAGCTGACCCGTGGACAGTGGGTCAGAGATTTTATAATTATGCGGAGATACTGTGCTACTGCTTCCAGTGGAACAGACATCAGAAATCTGCCTACAGAATACTTAAAGCCAGGATCTTTCTTTTATTGCCCCGCGGGCTTGAAAAGAAGATTATTAACGCTCCTTTAATCAATAGCTTTCTCTTTTCATCTTGCGTGAAAGACTGACAATTCCATTCCTTAGCATGGACGAGCCGAACAAAATAAATGTGAGTCTTGCTTATGCAGGGCAGGTTATGCCAGGCAAACGAGAGAGTAATTGATCATTTATTTAGGCTCCTGTTCCCCAGCTTCCTGTTCAATGGATTCTGGGAAATGTAGTGTGGCACACATGCGTTTCCCTCCTCTCATTACTACAGTATTCACTTTATCTTGAGAAAATAAAATGCGAGGCGGGACGACTCGTGTTCTCAGAGCGAGCGGCGGTTGCTCACTTTGGCAGTTACGTTAGCGGTAGCGTAAGGCTAACCCAGTCGCCATACAGTGAGGAGGTCACCAGCTCACTCTTTTACTGTCTTTGTACATACAGTTGAAGTCAGAAGTTTACATACACTAAGGTTTAAGTCATTAAAACTAATTTTTAACCATCTTTTAATCATCACTCTGCTGCCAGAAATACAGTAGATATGGATGGATAACTTGAAGGTTTTCTTCTCCTGACTTATTTTTCCATAGAGTTCAATAGGAAAATGTGTCAGGAGAAACAACCCTTAAAGTGTTCCATCCATATCTACTGCATTTCTGACAGCAGAGTGACGGTTTGATGCTCGTTTGATACCTCAGACCCTTGATGACTTAGAGACATTTTACCAATGTATTCCATACTGTTCCAGCATAATTTACAGCTAAATCTAGTCCCACCCCCTCAATTCCCATAGAGATCCATTCAAATGCAGAGACGTTATAGTATCGCTTGTAAGAGTACCAGAAAATAAGATATCAAGAGTCTTTTGATGTTGTTGGGTCACAGACATCAGGAAGTCATGGCATGCAAAGGATATGCGACCAAATATTAAAAATCTAAAGGCACAGTCAACTTAGTGTATGTAAACTTCTGACCCACTGGAATTGTGATATAGTGAATTAAAAGTGAAATAATCTGTCTGTAAACAATTGGTGGAAAAATTACTTGTGTCATGCACAAAGTAGATGTCCTAACTGACTTGCCAACACTATAGTTTGCTAACATGAAATCTGTGGAGTGGTTAAAAATTAGTTTTAATGACTTCAACCTAAATGTATGTAAACTTCCGACTTCAACTGTATGTTTCAGGCTGGGGAGATGCTACTGCAGTGAGCTTTTTGTGTCCATTTCCTGCTCATACCTACAGACGGACGACAGAATTAGCAGGATGTATTCACATCTTTCTGGGGAAAAAACAGCGGGGATAGAGTCTGGGGTGGGAGTAAGGTCAGGGGTCAAGCATAAGGGCCTCGTCCAGAAGATAAAGGGTTTGATCCTGAGCCAGTGCCGGACTGAAAAGATAAGGTCAATAACAGCCACACTGGCTGCCTTCAGCCAATCAGCAAATTGCACACAACAAAGTCAAAAGGCTGACCTTTGACCTTTTCACTGTGCTTTCGAGAGCAGCGACCGTTCGGCCAATCATCGATCTGCTCTGTTCTCGTCAGCGCAAAGACTCGCAAAGAATCCAAATGCCAGGAAGTCAAAATGTGGTCAAAAACAAGAAACGACCTTCTAGGCTAACGATTAAAACATATCTGGGGAACTCACTCCACCAACGCCAACGCAATCCTTCACTTCACTTTTCAGTGAAAAAGCTGCAGTGGCGGTTTAGTGCTTTAGCTGCAGTGCAGTGGCGCTTTAGTGCCATGAGGAGGCGCTCTTCTCTGAGGTGTATCCCTTCCGGTAGGCAGGGGTTCATTATTTTCTGTCTGGGAAAACTCCAGTCACAATAAAAGGGTTGGGAAGCATATTATAGAGCCAAGATAGAGACATACTGTCAGTTTGTAAACTGAAATTATGTGTGAAAATTAAAACGATGCTTTGCACAATTATGCAGCCAATCTAATGCCAGCATTAATCATGCTTTCAATTTGGCCTGTTGCAATTTAATGTAATGAAATCAAAAGAAAGTGGAAAATAAAAAGCTCAGCTCGACTTGGCCTGTGTGTCAAGTTGCTTCAGAGAGCCTCAAAATGCATTAACCTTTAAAAAAAAATAAAATAAAAATAGAGGCCGGCATCTTGGCCTCTCACAGAAGGAGTTCAGAGGGAAAAAACTGAATTTGTGAAAGGGGGGAGGGGATCTGTGTCTAAATCCACTACCTGTTTCAGCAAAGGATTCTGGGAAGGGAGAGGCAACAACAACCCACCCATCCCCGCCCTTGTTACCCAAGAGACTGGAGTGTAAAAGAAATTGGCTCATACCCATCAATCAGCTGTCATGCCTAAGCTGCGGTTGGTGCGATTTATCCCATGCCAAGATTGCATTTAAATGAACGAGTGCACATGACTATTTATATCCTGAGTGACAGGAGGAACAGACTCTATACTGGCCGTCAGGAAAAGATTCAGACTCTATACTGGCCGTCAGGAAAAGATTCACTCCTCACACAGAATGAATCTGCCACATTGATCTGAATCTGCTGCGAAGACTCGAGCCTTCCTGCTCCATGTGTGGGCGTGGCCACCCAAGCCCCACCCTCCTCTGCCTGGTTAGTCCCACCCCCTGCAGCCTGCCCCCAAGAAGATGGACAGCGTCTGCGTGGACCGGCCTGAGCTCTTCCCCTCTCTCACATTCCCTCTCTCTTCCACTCTCTCACATTCCCTCTCTCTTCCACTCTCTCACATTCCCTCTCTCTTCCACTCTCTCACATTCCCTCTCTCTTTCCCTCTCTCACATTCCCTCTCTCTTTCCCTCTCTCACATTCCCTCTCTCTTTCCCTCTCTCACATTCCCTCTCTCTTCCACTCTCTCACATTCCCTCTCTCTTCCACTCTCTCACATTCCCTCTCTCTTTCCCTCTCTCACATTCCCTCTCTCTCTCTACCTCCGCTCCTGTCTTCCCCCTTCTCTCTTTATCACTCAGATAGTGTTTAGTTCTTGGCATTATTGGCGTAACATTGGACGGCGGTGTTTTGTGCCGCTGCATTAAAGATCGCACGCTCAGCGGAAGAGACGGATGTGGGTACGGCCAGTAAGCCCCAAATCAAAGTGGTGGGCTGAAACACAATGATGAGGGCAAAGAAATATGCCCCCTCCCCAAAAAAATAAGTGAATACCCCCCCCCCCCCGATTCACACAAGCTAGATCTCCCTCTAGTGGAGCTGTGAAGCCATGCGAGTGACACAGATATTA
>CM056389.1:3692733-3730233 GCA_029718625.1 Synaphobranchus kaupii | reverse complement strand
AATTCACAAATATGCTCGCACGAAACAAGTTAAAACCGCCCTTCAAAATAGGGAATAAAATACTACCGGCAAACTGCGCACCCCTACAACTACAGCAAACTACTAAATATAGTAAGCGCTGCATAGGCTACAAGCTGGAACAAACATTACAAAGCTACATTAAAATGTGCTTTAGCACAGCAGCAAAAGCTGGCAATGTGCATGCAGTTAACCAAAGGAAAAATGAACCTACCTCGAGTTAGAGAGCACCGCGAATACATATACACTCAGTATACATATACACTCAGTATACATATACACTCAGTATACATATACACTCAGTATACATGTACACACAGTATACATATACACTCAGTATACATATACACTCAGTATACATATACACTCAGTATACATGTACACACAGTATACATATACACTCAGTATACATATACACTCAGTATACATATACACTCAGTATACATATACACTCAGTATACATATACACTCAGTATACATATACACACAGTATACATATACACACAGTATACATATACACTCAGTATACATATACACCCAGTATACATATACACTCAGTATACATATACACTCAGTATACATGTACACTCAATATACATATACACTCAGTATACATATACACTCAGTATACATATACACTCAGTATACATATATACTCAGTATACATACAGTATACACTCAGTATACATATACACTCAGTATACATATACACTCAGTATACATATACACTCAGTATACATATACACTCAGTATACATATACACACAGTATACATATACACTCAGTATACATATACACTCAGTATACATATACACTCAGTATACATATACACTCAGTATACATATACACTCAGTATACATATACACACAGTATACATATACACTCAGTATACATATACACTCAGTATACATATACACTCAGTATACATATACACTCAGTATACATATACACTCAGTATACATATACACTCAGTATACATATACACTCAGTATACATATACACTCAGTATACATATACACTCAGTATACATATACACTCAGTATACATATACACTCAGTATACATATACACTCAGTATACATATACACTCAGTATACATATACACTCAGTATACATATACACTCAGTATACATATACACTCAGTATACATATACACTCAGTATACATATACACTCAGTATACATATACACTCAGTATACATATACACTCAGTATACATATACACTCAGTATACATATACACTCAGTATACATATACACTCAGTATACATATACACTCAGTATACATATACACTCAGTATACATATACACTCAGTATACATATACACTCAGTATACATATACACTCAGTATACATATACACTCAGTATACATATACACTCAGTATACATATACACTCAGTATACATATACACTCAGTATACATATACACTCAGTATACATATACACTCAGTATACATATACACACAGTATACATATACACTCAGTATACATATACACTCAGTATACATATACACTCAGTATACATATACACTCAGTATACATATACACTCAGTATACATATACACTCAGTATACATATACACTCAGTATACATATACACTCAGTATACATATACACTCAGTATACATATACACTCAGTATACATATACACTCAGCATACATATACACTCACATATACACTCAGTATACATATACACTCAGTATACATATACACTCAGTATACATATACACTCAGTATACATATACACTCAGTATACATATACACTCAGTATACATATACACACAGTATACATATACACTCAGTATACATATACACTCAGTATACATATACACTCAGTATACATATACACACAGTATACATATACACTCAGTATACATATACACTCAGTATACATATACACTCAGTATACATATACACTCAGTATACATATACACTCAGTATACATATACACTCAGTATACATATACACTCAGTATACATATACACTCAGTATACATATACACTCAGTATACATATACACTCAGTATACATATACACTCAGTATACATATACACTCAGTATACATATACACTCAGTATACATATACACTCAGTATACATATACACTCAGTATACATATACACTCAGTATACATATACACTCAGTATACATATACACTCAGTATACATATACACTCAGTATACATATACACTCAGTATACATATACACTCAGTATACATATACACTCAGTATACATATACACTCAGTATACATATACACTCAGTATACATATACACTCAGTATACATATACACTCAGTATACATATACACTCAGTATACATATACACTCAGTATACATATACACTCAGTATACATATACACTCAGTATACATATACACTCAGTATACATATACACTCAGTATACATATACACTCAGTATACATATACACTCAGTATACATATACACTCAGTATACATATACACTCAGTATACATATACACTCAGTATACATATACACACAGTATACATATACACTCAGTATACATATACACTCAGTATACATATACACTCAGTATACATATACACTCAGTATACATATACACTCAGTATACATATACACTCAGTATACATATACACTCAGTATACATATACACTCAGTATACATATACACTCAGTATACATATACACTCAGTATACATATACACTCAGTATACATACAGTATACACTCAGTATACATATACACTCAGTATACATACAGTATACACTCAGTATACATATACACTCAGGCAAATCCACAACAGGTGTCAGCAATTATCAATCAAGACTCAGGTGAGTTGAAGGAAACTCGTTAGCATACCAAAGACTTAAAGGAGCGCACTCGTGAAGCGGCATAGAGACGTAACACAAACACATCCCATTCATACACACTGCATAACACTGTATGACAGCATTCATAAGCGCACTTAAACCTTCATAAGCATCGTCATAACATCAGGCATAATATGAAATTCCATAAGGTATGTCTCATAGTAATGACACAGTATACTCTCTGGTGGTTTGTCAGTTATAACAGGCTATGAATGATCATAATTGATGATAAATCCATACAGCGCTTAAGAGGAACCTACGTCAGGGTGTAGCCATGAACAAAGTGCCCACTGAAAACCAGCATCCGTTATCCAATCAGTGTTACTGTGTCTCTGGCCACCATGCAAGTGAAACAGGACGATTCATTGGATGGAGGTGTTACCATGGAGGCGTCTGAAGCAGTGTAATTCATCTGGACTGGTTCATTAGGAGAGAGACGATGCATTTGGAGAGAGATGTGTTGGGCGTAATGTGTTAGGAAAGGTGTGATAGGACTGGACTCACGCCTGGATGTCCAGCATAATGCGTTTGTCCTCCTCCACGTGCACACCCCAGATACAGTCCTGGCCTCGGTCGTAGGCCTCGGGCCAGTTTGGGGATAGAACCACGCCCGCCGAGTCTGTGATCTCCCCACTACACACAGCTGAGAGATGGATAGAGATACAACAAGTTACACATGCACACGCACATGCACGCACACACACCCGCTGAGTCTGTGATCTCTCCACTACACACAGCTGAGAGATGGATAGAGATACAACAAGTTACACATGCACACGCACATGCACGCACACACACCCGCTGAGTCTGTGATCTCTCCACTACACACAGCTGAGAGATCGATAGAGATACAACAAGTTACACTCTCACACACAGTGACACGCACGCACAGACACACACACACACACACACACACATACACACACACATCAATGGCTGTGACAGTAATATAAGGATTGATATCCCTCTTGCTTGTGATGATAAAGGTAGTTTTGTATCTGTGGGACTAAAGTAGGAAACAGTGGCTGTGAGGGTCCCTCTCCAGCGGAGGACACCCCCACCACCCACACGGGACCTGGGTGTGTTTTAAACACGGCCCGCGTAGCCGTGTTAGCGCACACGGCACCCACCTCTGCATGCTGGCTCCGTCTCGTTCCACTGAGGGTTGGCGGGATCCACGCACTCCATGGTGACGGAGCCCTGCTCCAGGGTGTAGCCGGTATCGCAGGCGAACTCCACCACGGCGCCCGCGGCGAACGATGCGTCGCTGCTGCTGAAGTTCCCGTACTTCACAAACGGCTCGTAGCAGCGGCCCTGCCCGAACGCTGCGGGGAAACAGTCACCCAGCGGCGGGATTTCACACAACGCTACACACACACGCGCCACTCACATGCCTCTCCAACCTGAGACCAGATCACCCTGTACCGCCTTCATCCAAATGCAGCCCACACAGTTCCCAAAACAATCCAGTGCCATATTGTACTAAATCTGCAAGCATTCGATTTCACTACTGCATGGTTATATGAAGTGATAACATATTGTTACAAGGTGCTACCAGATCTAGGTCAAATACATATGTACAATACTTTAACTCTTATTACTTTAACTGTTTATTCTAACTAATGTGCACTAACCCAAATGCATGATCATTTGAAAGAATGCCCTGTCCTGAACATTGGCAGTGACAGGTATTCATTTATTTATTTTAAAATAAAAGCTGTCAAAAGGCTACATGTTGTTGTTTTTTCCACTTATGTTTTAATCAGTCAGATTCATAATTATTCATAGTCAGTGTAGCATAACATTTTTTTTAGTTTATAAACCCCTCCCTCACTCCCTCCCCACCTCATACAGAACATTCATAAAATAAATAAAGCTTCACAAAAGCAAAGCCGCTCGTGTTATTAATGTTTCCCCTTCAGCACGGTACTTATGTGTGACAATATGCTTACTGCATCACGGCTTTTGTTTTGATTGTGCTGCACTCAGCTGGCTGGCGTTCATCTAACCTTGTTGTGAGCGTGACGTTGTAAATCGCTGTGAATAAGCGCGTCTGATAAATAAATAAGTGGAGCTAAATGCTAACCCGTAAATTCAGCTCTCCTCCTCTCGTTACCAGTGATGACCTTGCAGTTAATTATTCCTCTTTATCTCTGTCTGGCAGCGCTCTGACCCTCGCTGTGTTTCCCGCCTGCTGATTGGCTGTTAGGGGTTCCATTTTCCTCTAATAATGGAGCAGGAGGCTCTACTCTGCTGAGCCGAGGAAGGAACGAGAGCGAGTGTTCTTCACTCGTGAATAAGCTGCCTTTAATATTTGTCTCTGTAACCATTAGTCTGCATCGCTCTATTCTGTTTTCATTTTACACTCTGGTATTTCTCCACCTGCGGTTACACCTCTGGGTCGGACACCAGCGAGACATCAGAGCCACGCTGCAGTACGTCGATGGTGAGCACGCTCATTAGCATAGTGTTAATTAGCGTAGTGCTCAGTAGCATAACGTACATTAGCATAGCGTTCATTAGCGTAGCGCTCATTAGCATAATGTTCATTATCATAGCGTTCATTAGCGTAGCACTCATTAGCGTAGTGCTCATTAGCATAGCGCTCTGTGAGGCGGAAGGCCCCTCAGGTCTCACGCACAAGGGGCTCTGGGCACCTTCACAAGCCCCCCAACCGCCCATAATTGTGGAACCTGCAAAAATAAATATTAAGTAGACCCCTGATGTAAAAGAAGTGCCTGGGTCTGCTGTCACGTGCTTGGTTTAATATGATGGTAAACTGGGGTTTTAGGAGAACTAAAGAGTTGTGGGGATGTTGGAGAACATTGCAGAAGTGTAGTATAGAGGTTAGGTAACTGGGCTTGTAATGGAGGTCATTAATTGGCTGTGGGTGCAGAAGTGTAGTATAGCGGTTAGGTAACTGGGCGTGTAACTCAGAGGTTGCAGGTTTGATTCCCAGACAGGGCACTGCTGTTCTAGCCTTGAATAAAGGTACGCCACCTGAAGCGTTTCACTAAATATCCACCTGTATAAATGGATTTGCATGTTTTGAAGGTTGAAGGGGCCTATCTGCTGATGATGATGCTTATTATTATTATCATTATTGTTATTATTATAATATTTGAAGTTGATCCTTTAACAGAAATGGTACAAGCTCTCAGTGCAGCTCTGTACGCACCAGCTTTAGCACCGCAGAGCCTTTGGGTGTTTAGCGTTTAGCATTACTCTCTGCTCCAATCACGAGGTAAAGCGGGGGAATCGGCCAATTAAAGACACCCGCTCAACCTCTTGATCTTCCCCCCACCGGGCATGAATTATTCAGCCACATCATCACCCCCATTCGTCTGCTCTACACTGCAGACAGGACAGATGCAGTTCCACACTGCAGACAGGACAGATTTCCACACCTGATGGAAACAGTAGTGTGCGTATAAAACTTCCCGTAAATTCAAACATGGTTGCATATGACCCTCATGTTCAGTGTATGGGTCTTTTTTGCTTTCACACATGCCCATTAAAAATTAAACGGTGACCTCATCTTTAAAACAGTGACCTCATCTTCTACTTGTAGGATTGTAAGCATTGAGATTCATCTTGAGAACACACAAACTTTGCTGACATCTTTTAAAAACACCTCTCTTTAAAGTTGCTTTTAATTCTTTCTCTTCTTAATTAGATTTTATCACCCGTACTTGCTTGAAAACTTGTGTTTGTATTGCGCCAGCTCACCCCTACCCCTGCCTGTACTATTTAATGGGCTTATTTACATCGTCTTTTCATGGTTACTGCCTTGTCACATTACTTTTTCGAGCTTTCTTATTTTCCATTATTTAGAAAGTGCTTTGTATGTAGAATTGTGTAAAAAGCACTATGTAGTAAAGTTAATGGTTATGAGTGTGTGTGTGTGTGTGTGTGTGTGTGTGAGAGAGTGTGAGTCCAGCGCCATGTGGCAACCTGCCACAGAGATCCGTTCTATGCTGGGGAAAAGGTAACTGGAGCCCCTTTAGTGCATTTATGAGATCTGCATGGAACTGACTTAAATGTGCTTTGCTTTGTACTCTGAAAATAGTTTTTAATTGATCTGTCCAAGCTGTTTTAACACCTTTGTGTGAAGAGCGTTATATAAAAGTAAAATTGCGCTGATGAGAAGCACAGTGGAGAGTCTCTCTGCCTGATTAACACCATAAAACCAGTCCTTTTACAGCCTGGACAGAGCGCTTAAAAAAAGAGAGAGAAAAACTACAGAATGTGTAATACAGCGAGCTTTGATCTAGCCCCACCCCCTCCGGCCCCCCAGCGCCAACAAACCAATCAGAACTAATCACCTGCTGTCAAACCCAAACCTCAGCTTTGGAGGTCAGTAATGGCCTTGGGATTGAAACCCTCATTAACAGACTGCAAGGGGAGAGAGAACAAGCTTCGGCCTCCACTGCCACAAGGCCTCTGTCACCATAGACGAACCCTCATTTTGTGAGGTTAATAAAAGGGTTTTTATAATTAGTAAAAGGAATACAAGGCTTCCATTAGCTCTCCTCACACTGCACACTGCGCTCAGTGTGTCCAATTTACACCCCCTCCTACCTACGCTCTTTCATCGAGTGTGTAGTGCTCACACAACCAATCATTCATTCTGTTCACTCTGAGATCCCCGACATCAGGGGTGGGGAACCTTGTCCGGGTGCAGGTTATATCCGAAAAGGGCCGGTGTGGGTGCAGGTTATTCATCCTGTCTTTATTTTGATATTTTAATAAACTAATTTGAAACCGTTTTAGAGATGTTTCGGATGAGGTTCCCCACCCAACACACCCGCATCACCTGACACACCTGCACCAGCTTGTGCCCTGTGGTCCAGCAGCTGCTTTTCAACCGTGCGTTCAGCTCATGCAGAGTCAAACGGAGAAGCGGGTAAAATATTCTGTGGGCGTGCTCCGGGTGACAGAAGATTTATTTGGTGGTTCCTGGCCGCTGCTGACAGAGTGTACTAATGAGGTTTAAGAACAGTCACTTTAACCAGGATATCCTCCTACACTACAGTCCACCAGACCCCCTGCATAAACACAAAGATCTGATTGGATAGCGAGGCCCCAGATCCACCTACGTAACAGTAATCTCTCTTTTCATTGGCCGCCTCAGGAAGGTCAGAGAAGCTGACAGTCTGAAGTGGTAAATCACAGAAAAGAGTAAAAGCCCTCACAGCGAGAGAGCACAGATAAACTCTGTGGCGATTACTCCTGTCTGACCGGGTCTGTTTCAGCGTTTGATTTACACTTCACTCGTTCATTCACCCACAGACGGGAGAGAAGAGAGACCGACCCGGGGGGGGGGGCTGAAGAGAGGGATTTTCTCTGAAAGACAGATGAGATAAGGAGTGAAGATGAGCGCCCAGCAGGTGAGCCATTCTGCAGAACAGGACTGCTTACACCCCCTTGCATGAGGTGAGGTATGGGTGGGGTCACGGGGGGGGTCACGGGGTCACGGGGTCACAGGCTTCATGAATACCGATGATTCTGGAGAAAGCTCAGCATGAGCACAAACACAAACTCAAGGTGACCCCTAACCACTCATTCTGTCCATCTCTCCTGGTTGCCGTGGCGATCTCCTTTATGACCTCACACTTTGGTGAAGGCAGCAGCGATCGTCAGGCGGACCTTCTGGAGCTGAGGTCACCAGGTTCCTTACTGCCGTTACATCTGGGTTTAGTGATGCCCGTGGGATCATGTGATCCGTATTGGGTTTAGTGATGCCCGTGGGATCATGTGATCCGTATTTCCTGTCTGAAAGTTTACTAAGTTTGTGTTGGGGCCCCGGATGTTGGGCCAGAAAATGGGGGGGGGGGGCTATGTACAAAAGGTTTTATAATTTCTAAACGGTTCATCCGATATGGATGAAAATACCCGCAAATTAAAGCTGACAGTCTGCACTTCTGTAATGTGGAGTGAAAGATTCGGAGAACCAAACGCCATAACCAAGGAATCTGAAAGCGTAATTCGTTAGAAATACGCCACTAAGCGGACAGCTCCGCAGTAACAGGGGAAATAAAACAAAATAATGGGAATAAAAACCTCCCGGCGTAAGCAAACACAAAACAACCCCAAAAGAGGGCAACTCGGCGATAGCGAGTAGTAAGCAACAAAGGAACCTCACACACTCACACAAGATGCGTATAACTAGAGGTCAGAGAAAAACAAAAGAAAGCCCATGTAACAAGGGCGAAAGAAACGTAATAGAAAAATAACCTGTTACCTACAGCTCTAGGTGTGAACGAGCTGACAAAAAGGCAACAGGTAGAGGAAAATAAAAGGATAAAGAGAGAAGGAAACAAAAAGACTAAATAAATCTTTACCCTAACTCCTTAACCGGACTACCTATGTTTCTGACGAGTAACAACCAGAAACATAGAGACCGCTATCCTTTTCCTTACCGACTCCGATAGTCAAAAGCAAAGACAATCTCGAAGCGTCGGCAATGCGGAACACCAGTGCTATTTATAACCGGCAGGAAATCCAAAACAGGTGAAAGGAATAATTGCCGGGTGAGATTCAAACACCGAAACGGATGCAGAAAAATCCGATAGATCGCTCCGATGTCGTCAAACAAAAGAACGACCGCAGAAACAACAGCAGGCTGCCAGAAACCATGACAACTTCAACCTCATTATCATTGTATCCTTTCAAACTCTAAGTGCTAGAGTACAGAACCAAAATTATAAAAAATGTGTCACTGTCCAATGAATTATGGTGCTCACTGTACATCATTTTTTAACAGTCACATGCTGGAACATCAGTCCGAGCTCCATGGACTATGATAGCCAAGACTGATGCTACAGCCGCCTTTAAACACCACTGCTAACGGCTAACTGCTAACTGCACCATGCAGCTGCCCTTAAATAGCACTGCTAACAGCTAACGGCTAACTGCTAACTGCACCATGCAGCTGTGAAGGCCCTCTTCTGCTCAGCTGGTTACTAAACGCAACCACGGTAACGGTAACTATAACCAGCACTTGCTTATACAAAGTAATGTAATGGTACAATCAGTCATTACAAGGTCTTCACTGCAAGCTCTTATGTTAGTTTGTTATGGTGTACTGCTATGGTTGGCCATTATGATGTGTTCTTACGACAGGTTGCAATAGTAGGTTGTTAGGACAGGTTGCTAAGGCATACAGCAGGTTGTTATAGTAGGTTGTTATTGCAGGTTGCTAAGGCGGGTGATTACCTTCATATCTGATGGCGGCGCCAGTGGAGGTTCCGGAGCCGTCCGTGGTCAGCTCGACGAACAGGTATCGGGTGGAGCTGACGATGCCCTCGTTGGGCAGGTACTCCACCTCATATGAGTCATACAGGGGAGAGGAGTCGATATTGTTCCCGTTCTTTATCAATAACCTGGAAGAGCAGGAAGACAGAGAGAGAGACATGTCACTGAATATAGCAATAAACACAACCCGTTTCCCCTGAACACAGAAATAACAGTCCGTTCTTTATCAATAACCTGAAAGAGAAGGAATGCAGAGAGAGAGACATCTCACTGAACACAGCATTAAACACAACCCTTTTTCACTGAACACAGAATCAACACAGTCCGTTTTACCTAAACACAGAATGAACACGGCCTGTTTTCCCTGAATACAGAATTACACAATCCGTTTTCTCTGAACACAGCATTAAACACAACCCATTTTCCCGATACACATTCCCTGAAGGGACCACAAAAACAGTCCAAGAAGGAAAGGACGTTTAGCAAAGAATCAGACACTCTGGACACCCAAACTCGGCCCACGTGTCTGTGCCTGTGGAGAATTGACCTGCAGAAACCTGCCTTTGTGTCCTTTTCACAACTCTAAGAGCCCCTGCAGGTACAGAAGCATCACGGTTTTCCGGTTTCTCAGCCGTTCCCGGGAGGAGGGTTGGGATCCTGCGCAGCGGGAGGGGGTAAGACAGCGCTAACTCCAGCCAGAGGGTGAAATGTCACTGAGGAGCAGCAGGCCCTATCAGTGCGTATTTAGCATGTAACTGTGGGAGTGTCTGTCAGGGTCACCGGCAGGAGTCACATGCGCTGGGAATGCAGATTAATTTATCGGCAAGAGTGGGGGCATGTAGCGGGGGGCTGGGGGGGGGGGCAGGGATTGGAGCGGGCGTTTGGGGGTGGGGGGCAGGGGGTGTACCTGTCATCGTCCTCGGCCAGGGCCACCTTCTCGAAATGCACGTGCAGCCTGTGGCCCTCAGGAGCCTCCAGGACCCAGTGACAGGTCAGGTTGTTGCTGTAGTTGCTGGGGAACGCAGGGGACACGATCCGGCCTACTGTGGCATTCCTAACCATACCCCCACATGAAGCTACGGGGGGGGGGGGGATACAGGGACGAGAGGAGAGAGAGAGAGAGAGAGAGAGAGAGAGAGAGAAAGTTCAGTGCAATACTTTAACATGTACAGCGGTCATGTCAATCAAGCTTATCTGATCAGAGAGAGAAGAGGGTAGCATGGAAACCCCACAGAAAAGAATGTGTGTGTCAGCAGTGGATTGTGGGCGATGTCTGTGTGAAACAGCTGCAGGGATTTGGGTGGGTGTGTGTAGGGGGGGGTTTAGGTGGAGGTTAGCCCGGGCAGACTGTTTAATTAAGGCAAGCATTCTGATTGGCCATTTAAGCCTAGTCCTGCTGTAGCAAACGCCCTCCAGCTAACCTGTCCAAAGAAATCAGCATGGCCCACACATACCTTTCTAAAAGAGCATTTACTCGGTCTCTCTATCGCTCTCTATCTCACTCACTCACTCACACACACACACACACACACACGCACACACACATATATATATAATGAATTTTATTTGAAATGGCACCTTTCTGAACACCCAAGGTCACCTCACACTGAGGCACAAAGGATTAAATATATATTTACTCTGGATGCAGCGGCTCATGTAAAAAAAACTATCCGTTCAGTTCGCCACCCAGGGTTTGGTTCGCACGTGCTCAGTTTGATTGGGCTCGCTTGCTTCAAAAACCGCTATAAAATGTCAACATTTTCTTTCTTTTTAGGCACAACTTTGCTCTTGTTTTTTTAGTTGTCATGTGAAGGTTATTTTGGACATTTACAACACTGAAAATAAGGGACACAAAGATCTCACACTGCTTTCATTTAAATCGGAAAAATCCAGCAAGACACATAAACTCCTCAAAAAAAGTTCGGAAACGTTATTTCGGTCGATTATTCCTCCCCTTTAATAATACCAATTGGTATTGTATTTTATATCGTTGGAAAGCCTGATTAGTCACCTTTACAACGAGGTACAACTTGTAAGGATCATGCATTCGTGGAATGAGCAACACAGCTAACCGTGTGGGTAGCGGCCCAAAAAAAAGTGCCAAAATCCCCTGCAATATTTTTCTGTTGGTATTCACTCTCGTTTTGAGCTTCAAGTGCTGGCAGGTGTATGCCAGTCACAGGTGTGTGACTGGCACCTGATTGGCACCTAATTGCAGCATTTGTGTGCATGGGTCCTGCAACTTTGTTGAGTTTGTGTGTGCTCCAAGCATAAACATGCCACGTTTGTCCCTTCAGGATAAGGCCCGTGCAATAGGGCAAGTGGAAGCTGGTGTTCCGGTACGCAGAGTGGCAGCATTATTTGGTGTCAGCCCTGGTACCATTTCCAAACTTAGGACCAAGTTCCATGAGACTGGTGAAGTCAAAGACAGACCACGAAGTGGCCGTCCCAGGAAGACAACACCCCAAGAAGACCGGTTCCTCACCCATGCTTCACTGAGGAACCGTAGGCTTTCTTCCAGAGATTTACAGGCAAGATTTGCACAACGGTACCACAGACAGATCTCTGATCAGACGGTGAGGAACAGACTGCACATGGCCGGTCTTCGTGCTTATAAGGCTGCCAGGAAGCCTGCAATGACTGCCCTTCACCATCAGGCCCATTTGCGCTGGTGTCGACAGCACCGACAGTGGAACCTAAGAATGTGGGGCAACGTCATGTTCAGTGATGAATCAAGGTTCTGTCTGCGGAAGCTGGATGGCAGGATCAAAGTATGGAAACGGCGTGGAGAACGCTATGCAGATTGCTGCACAGATCGCGTGACACCTTTCAATGGGGGCAGTGTCATGGTGTGGGGTGGTATCTCTCTCACAGGCAAAACAGAACTTGTCATCATTGAAGGCAATCTCAATGCAGTGAGATATCGGAATGAGATTCTGGAGCCAGTAGCGATCCCATATCTCCAGAATCTGGGACCTAACTCCATCCTCCAGGATGACAACGCTCGCCCCCACAGAGCCTGGATCATCACAGAGTACCTCCAGAATTTGGGAGTGGAGAGGATGGAATGGCCTTCCGTGAGTCCAGACCTCAACCCAATTGAACACCTGTGGGATCAGCTTGGGCGTGCTGTACGTGCCAGAGTGACCAACGCAACCATGTTGGCTGACTTGCGGCAAATCCTGGTTGAGGAATGGGATGCCATCCCACAGCAGTGTGTGACCAGGCTGGTGACCAGCATGAGGAGGAGGTGCCAAGCTGTTGTGACTGCGTATGGATCTTCCACACGCTACTGAGTTCCCTGACAGTGTAAAATTAATAAAGTGTAAAAATGGCCAATATGTGTTGTTTTTTCCTTATTACTGTGGGAGAGTGCAGTCATCCAATCCACCAAGCAACTCAAAACGAGAGTGAATACCAACAGAAGAATATTGCAGGGGATTTTGGCACATTTTTTTTGGGCCGCTACCCACACGGTTAGCTGTGTTGCTCATTCCACGAATGCATGATCCTTACAAGTTGTACCTCGTTGTAAAGGTGACTAATCAGGCTTTCCAGCGATATAAAATACAATACCAATTGGTATTATTAAAGGGGAGGAATAATCGACCGAAATAACGTTTCCGAACTTTTTTTGAGGAGTTTATTTACTTACCATGCCGCTTATGTGAACACAATAATTTTTATTCAGAGCTGCTGGGCGGCTCATTCCGTTAAAGCACCACACTGTGGTGCAAGGATGAGCCCCATGGCCCTCGGATCCAATCCGGACCGTGCCAGTGCCGACTGTGCCAATTGCCAATCGCCCAGGGTATGGAAGGGCTCAATCAGGGTCAGAGTTAATGTCTGTCTAGCAACCACCACGGGTCGATCGGGGGCCTGTGGACTGGACATGTCAGAGCACTCTGGCGCAATGCAAGCTTGGCTGTAGTCTATGGTGTGAAAAGAAGCAGCTGGAGGGGAAACACGGGGGTCTATACTCCCCTGGATCAGCAGCAGGGTTCACACATGAACATGGCTGGCCGTGTCTGCAGACAATTGGCTGTTCCAGATTAGGATGGGAACTAGACATGCCCAGCCCCATGTTGGGTGCCAAATAAAACAAAAATGATTCAGAAACACAGGATTGTTTATACTTGGAGAGCCTCTTAGTCTCCATCCTGCCTCTCAGAGATAAATCTTCAAGAGCCCCAATTAAAAAAAACAACTTTACCGAAACACTTTTATGTACAAATTTGCATAACCATAACAGCAGACCTGTATCACCACACCCTCAGTCAGTCAGTCCTGTGCTCCTCTACACTCAGCTACTGCAGTGTTACTGCACTGATCTAGCGCTCCTCTACACTCAGCTACTGCAGTGTTACTGCACTGATCTAGTGCTGCTCTACACTCAGCTACTGCAGTGTTACTGCACTGATCTAGCGCTGCTCTACACTCAGCTACTGCAGTGTTACTGCACTGATCTAGCGCTGCTCTACACTCAGCTACTGCAGTGTTACTGCACTGATCTAGTGCTGCTCTACACTCAGCTACTGCAGTGTTACTGCACTGATCTAGTGCTGCTCTACACTCAGCCACTGCAGTGTTACTGCACTGATCTAGCGCTCCTCTACACTCAGCTACTGCAGTGTTACTGCACTGATCTAGCGCTCTTCTACACTCAGCTACTGCAGTGTTACTGCACTGACCTAGCGCTCCTCTACACTCAGCTACTGCAGTGTTACTGCACTGATCTAGCGCTGCTCTACACTCAGCTACTGCAGTGTTACTGCACTGATCTAGCGCTCCTCTACACTCAGCTACTGCAGTGTTACTGCACTGATCTAGCGCTGCTCTACACTCAGCTACTGCAGTGTTACTGCACTGATCTAGCACTCCTCTACACTCAGCTACTGCAGTGTTACTGCACTGATCTAGTGCTGCTCTACACTCAGCTACTGCAGTGTTACTGCACTGATCTAGCGCTCCTCTACACTCAGCTACTGCAGTGTTACTGCACTGATCTAGTGCTCCTCTACACTCAGCTACTGCAGTGTTGCTGCACTGATCTAGCACTCCTCTACACTCAGCTACTGCAGTGTTACTGCACTGATCTAGCACTCCTCTACACTCAGCTACTGCAGTGTTACTGCACTGATCTAGTGCTGCTCTACACTCAGCTACTGCAGTGTTACTGCACTGATCTAGCACTCCTACTGCACATCTGCTGCAGCTGGAGCAGACTGTCTGCAGACACCTGATTGGCTATTGAGTGATGACACGGGGAACATCATTTTGATCAAAACCTGTCCTCCCTCTGGTCACATCTCACCCAACAAACTCCTGGCCAATTACACCTCACCAAACAAGTCCTGGCCAATCACACCTCACCAAACAAGTCCTGGCCAATCACACGTCAAGCAACAACCTCCTGGCCAATCACACCTCACCCAACAAACTGCTGGCCATATTTGGGAGTGACACGGTTGGGACTGGACCTAGAACAATGGGGGCACATAACTGCCTTTTCCAAATACACTGCTCAGCAATTTAAAGAACTGTAATTAAAAAATAAAAATGAAAGTGTAAATGTAAGACTATCAGTGTTTAAGTGCAGTGTTTAAAATGCAAACACAGCAGCTGCCAGTGTTAAGGCCAAAATCAATGATTAAACCCAATTAACTTCTGTGGAAACACATGCAAGATGCACAAGGGCTCGCTGGCGTCAGGTCTAATTACTCCTGTGTGGAGAGAAATATTAATTCACTTATGGGCCTGACCGGTGATATTGACCACCTGACCCCGTCCGCCTGTTTCTCTCTGCATAGGGCCTGCATTGCCACGGAAACCTCTCCTGATCCGTCAGAATATTACCAGCTTTATCATATCCATATGGTTTTAGACTGTTAGTTAGAAGGGCAATTGATTGATGTCAAATAGTGCTGAAGAATGAGGGCTGTTTATCCACTCTGATCAACAGAGTGTGTGTGTGTGTGTGTGTGGTGTGTGTGTGTGTGTGTGTGTGTGTGTGTGCACTGGCTGACCCAGGCACTGCGGTTCCCTGCCGCTCCAGTAGGGGGTGGTGGCGTTGCGGCAGGTGAGCGTGGGGGGTCCCTGCAGCTGATATCCAGAGAAGCAGTAGAAGAAGGCCTCTCCCCCCGAGTGCAGACTGCTTACGGGACACATCACCGTACGCTGGGCGCTGTGGGAACACGCAGCTCAGCACGAACGCTGGAGAGAGAGAGAGAGAGAGAGAGAGAGAGAGGGAGAGAGAGAGAGAGAGAGAGAGAGAGAGAGAGAGGGAGAGAGAGAGAGAGAGAGGAAGGAAGGTAAGGAAGAATGAATAAGAGTTACACTGTCCTCTCCTTCCATGTGTTCTGCTTTTTTAAAATCTGCTTTTATTTATACATTTTTTTTAAGAATAGGGAGTGAGAGAGAGAGAGAGAGAGAGAGAGACATTCGACAAAGGACGCGCAGTAGGATTCGAACTGCCGACATCACAATGACCGTGTGGATATCGCTCTACACCACCGACACGCCCCGTTACCTGTGTTCCGACTGGAAACGCAGTTTAGCTGCAGTGCGCTGGGCTACTCTCTACAGCTTGTGACTTTATGTTTCATGATTTTTATGCGCTTTGTTGTAATGAACTGCCCAGGGGCTCAGTGTGACATACTGGCTTCCTGCTTAATGGAAGAAGGACGAAAATAATTCTGCCTTCCTTTTTTAAATTATAACCAATAAAGAAAAAAAACCCGACCACCTATCAAAAATAATGCTTTGTGGCTCAAGAGGACTGGAGCTCACCTTTACATTCATGGTGTTAAAGCTGCATTTGCACAGTCAGTGTTGTGCATAGAATGCTTAAAGAGGGCAAAAGAATGAAATATTTTCAGCGGTAAACACAGATGAAGTGCTCTCCCTGCCTCTGTGGTATTCCGGCTCTCTGTCGAACATAATTAATGTTTTTATTTGATCCTGGAGGCCTGTGAGGCAAGTATGTCGCCTGATTAAACACAAACCTTTCTCTCTTTCCTCTCCTTTAACTAGCCCGTATGATGCAGGGTCTTAGAGCTGCAGATCTACGCTGTGCCAAAGGAGGCCGTCACCACTGTGAGTCTGGGTAAAACACACAGCATGTGGACATTCCCGTGTGCCCAGGTGCACCATGGGAGTGTTGTGTGGTCACATCCTGTGTTCGAAGCACGAACAGCTCCTAGATCTGGTCTCTGAATAACAGCAGTTATATGGAAATTAAAAGTACAGGGACAGTTCTGTTGACCCAACCATGACAAACCATGACCAACCAAACACGTCCATTTGGTTTATTTTACCTGTGCAACTATGCTGGGCTCATACCGGAAAGAGAACAGCATGGCGGCCGATATCCACGGTGACCTCCCCAGGGGCGACAAGCACCCCCACAAGCATACCCCTAATCTCCGGGGCAGAGACGAGACGGGAGAACGCTCTGATGGAGTGAATGAGCCGGAGAGGTCCCGCCTCCAGACTCCGCCCCCGGCATTCCGTTATATTTATGGTTCACGGGCGCCGCGTATCTACCCCCGGATGTGGGAATGTCGATGCGGAATTATCCTCTTTCCGGGTTTGGCGTTCCGGCATTACAGCTTCACTCCCGCTGGGATATTAAATCCCTCTGGCCCGCTGCAGTCTGCTGGGTTTACGGCCCGTGTAGCCCAGCGGTTCTTAGATGGCGAGCGTTGCCGTAGTGACAGATGGGGCAGTAGTTTTGGTCATTACTCCATTACATGCCCCCAGAGCAGCCCCCCCCCCCCCCCCCCCCCCACACACACACACACACACACACACACTCCTGTGTATTTATACCACAGTGGTACACGCCTGCCCATCTACGACTGCTCTCAACCAGGGTCGCTAACCCGCTAACCCTGCCACTGGCTAACAAGCGGTTTCCATGATGATGATGAGGATGATGATGATAAAGATTAACCACAGTGATTTCAAAGTGCTTCAGTAATTCATCTCCCCCCCACTTCAGAGTTATATTTCAGGCAGGACACAGAATTAGCAACATGCTGCTGAGAGATTTTGAACTGCCTCAGAGTCTTTTCCTGACCACACAGTTGCACGCTGATTCATGGGTCAGTCAGCCGCGTGAAATGTGTGTGTGCAAGAGAGAGAGAGAGAGAGAGGAGGAGAGGAGACAGCTAACTCAGTGACCTCTGACCTTTGCCAGTGCAGCACAGTCATCCACTCTGGCTCTTAGGTCACGTGAATGTGGCTGGTCACCTTCACACTGTATGTAGAATGTCAAAGTCTGTTTGATTTACACTCAAATGCTTACAGGACAGACAGCTGTGTGTATTCTTCTACTGTAAGCACTGACAGTTGTGTGTATTCTTCTACCCTACGCACTGACAGTTGTGTGTATTCTTCTACTCTAACGCACTGACAGTTGTGTGTATTCTTCTACTCTACGCACTGACAGTTGTCTGTATTCTTCTACTCTACGCACTGACAGTTGTGTGTATTCTTCTACTCTATGCACTGACAGTTGTGTGTATTCTTCTACCCTACGGTATTTCACAGCGCATTAAGGCCTCTGGTCAGTGCAGAGTCAGTAGTCCCGGCTCGGCCGGGCTGCCGCGCATCGATAGCGAGCCCAGGACAGGAGCAAACGGAACGGCCCGTTACTCACTGCTAACAGGACCCAGGCCCAGCTAATGGGGAACCGTGGAGGTGCAGTGGCTAATTCCCTAATAGTATTTATTGAGCAGTTGACCATTTCAATTGAGCGTTTAAACCCGACCATATAAATATCAATACATCAGGCTGCAGGTTGCGGTCTGCGGCTACCTGTTAATTCACTTGCTTTATCCCCTGGGACAGTGGTATTGATCCCTGTTTAAGGGTAATGTTTCAGCCACAGATCCCAGGCACTCTGCTACTGTAAGATTAAGTCCTTTGTCTACAGCTGTGTCAGCTTCTTTGAAGGGGAGGGGTTTGATGCCGCAGCGGTTTGTTGACACGGTACACTGCATTTCAGACTGATCCCAGAATTCCCATGGGGGACAGCTGACATGACGACGTGTACTCTTGGTGCCCACGTTTGCTTGTGTGTGATCACAGTCTACAAGACCGGGCAGCGTTTTTCCATGACCCACGCTGAGAGCCGGCGTTTCCTCCTAAACTGTGTGTGCTCTGTGACATCACAGGGGGAGGGGCGGAGCTTGAATCTACTGCGTCTGAATGTAATTCACTCTGACAATCTTCACAAACTGCTGTGAATACTCAGGGTGCCTCAATTCTTATGGTTATGATGGAAGGTTTGCAGTGACCATCACGGCAACAAGAACTCAAACAGACAAATAAGGAAAATAATCATTTGCACAGACCACTCCCCACAAACACCCCCCCCCCCCCCCCCCCCCCCCACTTCCTGTTCTTACAAAGAGCCCTACGGATTTACCAATGGCTGCATCGCGATTGGCCGGTCAAATCACGTTGACCAAGTCAAAACCAAGCATTTGAGAAGCATTGGATGGTTCCCGCCTTGTTACCCTGGAGATGAAACCGACCAAAGTGCTTTACTCCCGTCTTTCCGAAGACGCAAACAGAACCACGTTTATGCGAGACGTTTTGATTAGCTGAAAGCGAGGCGGGGGGCGGTGACCTTCCTGTTGTCAGGTTAAATGGACGTCTTAACAACAGTCTTAATTATCTAAGTACTGCGCTCGGTTCTGCTGTGACAAGCATCAAGGAGACTGCGTGATTGCCAGCAAACACAATATCATGAAAGCAAACACACGGAAGAATCAATGGCCCGCTGGCGCTGCAGGTAATGAACGGCTGTGCCACCGAAAGAAGGGACACATAAATGACTTTAACCGACAAACAGGAGGGGTTGCCAGTTCCCTAATTTAATGAGCACCGTGTAAGTCACTGTGACGTGCCCCAAATGTTAATCGAAATGTAGCTCGGCGTCCAGCTGAATTACGGCAGGCGTGGCATCCCAGCAGTGACATCTGCACGCCAATTTATACTCTGGGCTGACTGGTGGCACGGTCCGGACGGAATCTAAATCAACTGGACTTGACGTCTGGCGGTTTGTGTTTGTGGATACGTGAATGAAGCCCCTTAAAATGGCGGTGGATTATCGGACATGTACACAACACGAGGTCAGCAGCACTATGTATCTAATGCACGTTTATCAGAAGATATGCCTTACAAAGGAAGTAATACCGCTCTACGCTGCTCTGTATTTGTGTGGCGGTAATACCGCTCTACGCTGCTCTGTATTTGTGTAGCGGTAATACCGCTCTACGCTGCTCTGTATTTGTGTGGCGGTAATACCGCTCTACGCTGCTCTGTATTTGTGTAGCGGTAATACCGCTCTACGCTGCTCTGTATTTGTGTGGCGGTAATACCGCTCTACGCTGCTCTGTATTTGTGTGGCGGTAATACCGCTCTACGCTGCTCTGTATTTGTGTGGCGGTAATACCGCTCTACGCTGCTCTGTATTTGTGTAGCGGTAATACCGCTCTACGCTGCTCTGTATTTGTGTGGCGGTAATACCGCTCTATGCTGCTCTGTATTTGTGTGGCGGTAATACCGCTCTACACTACTCTGCATTTGTGTAGCGGTAATACCGCTCTACGCTGCTCTGTATTTGTGTAGCGGTAATACCGCTCTATGCTGCTCTGTATTTGTGTGGCGGTAATACCGCTCTACGCTGCTCTGTATTTGTGTGGTGGTAATACCACTCTACGCTGCTCTGTATTTGTGTGGCAGTAATACCGCTCTATGCTGCTCTGTATTTGTGTGGCGGTAATACCGCTCTACGCTGCTCTGTATTTGTGTGGCGGTAATACCGCTCTATGCTGCTCTGTATTTGTGTGGCGGTAATACCGCTCTACACTGCTCTGCATTTGTGTAGCGGTAATACCGCTCTACGCTGCTCTGTATTTGTGTAGCGGTAATACCGCTCTATGCTGCTCTGTATTTGTGTGGCGGTAATACCGCTCTACACTGCTCTGTATTTGTGTGGCAGTAATACCACTCTACGCTGCTCTGTATTTGTGTGGCAGTAATACCGCTCTATGCTGCTCTGTATTTGTGTGGCGGTAATACCGCTCTACGCTGCTCTGTATTTGTGTGGCGGTAATACCGCTCTATGCTGCTCTGTATTTGTGTGGCGGTAATACCGCTCTACACTGCTCTGTATTTGTGTGGCGGTAATACCGCTCTATGCTGCTCTGTATTTGTGTGGCGGTAATACCGCTCTACGCTGCTCTGTATTTGTGTGGCGGTAATACCGCTCTACGCTGCTTATCCGGTGGTGAGAACACCTTGCTGCCCTTCTAGTCTGACCCTGATATAAAACCAAAAAAAAAAACTGGACCAGCCGCTGATAAAAACCCAGTGTGCCGATCGGACATACATCTCCACGTGTACGAGACGCGAGTCACATTTATATTTAATTTGCATTATTAATCCTCTGCGCTGAAATTAATTATGCAAAAATTAATTATAATCTTGTGGTCACGTCAATTTTCTGAGCACGGTGAATTAAATCTGTGAGTTTCGCTCTTTTTCCGCCATCGGTCATATTCATGCGCACGACTCGCGCTCAACGCCTTCTGTGTAATTAGATTTGCGTCATTCATATTCCCCGGCAGTTCGTTCATATTCCCCGGCAGTTCGTTCACGTTAGAAAAGCGGAGCGACTGAATGGGATTCTCTCTCGTTGCTGTGCTTTTAAAAACAAGCCGGAAAAGCTCCTGCAGGGATTACTTCTCAATAATACTTCCATTATGAATTTCTGAGAAGAGATGGATACTTATTAATAGTGATAAGTACAATGTGACTTTTAAAAGGATCATTCACTTCGTGCAGCCTGGCACTGAATATGCCAACACTTATTAGCTTTTAATTAAAAGGATAGAGTGAACCTCGCTTTTCTATCAGTGAAATGATAATTAACCCCCTGATGCCGCGGCATACCGCCAGCCTGCCAGAGAGAAACCTTCAACATAATGGCGAATAAACAGTTTCCACACCTGTAGCCCTGTGCATTCTTTATCCACTTTAATTACCCAGGCTGCCACTGCGAGAGAGAGCTTATTGGTCAGGCTGTTACTGTGAAAGAGAGCTTATTGGTCAGGCTGTCACTGTAAAAGAGAGCTTATTGGTCAGGCTGTCACTATGAGAGAGAGCTGATTGGTCAGGCTGTCACCGTGAAAGAGAGCTTATTGGTCAGGCTGTCACTGTGAAAGAGAGCTTATTGGTCAGGCTGTCACTGTAAAAGAGAGCTTATTGGTCAGGCTGTCACTATGAGAGAGAGCTGATTGGTCAGGCTGTCACCGTGAAAGAGAGCTTATTGGTCAGGCTGTCACTGTGAGAGAGATGATTGGTCAGGCTGTCACTGTGAAAGAGAGCTTATTGGTCAGGCTGTCACTGTAAAAGAGAGCTTATTGGTCAGGCTGTCACTGAGACAGAGCTGATTGGTCAGGCTGTCACTGTAAAAGAGAGCTTATTGGTCAGGCTGTCACTGTGAGAGAGAGCTGATTGGTCAGGCTGTCACTGTGAGAGAGGCTGTTTCTATCAATAAATATAAGATTGCAAGCTCAGATGGTAACAAAATGTGAAAATACATACTTGCACACAGACGCATACATTCACGCACGTACACACACACGCACACACACATACGCATGCATACACGTGTGCGCACACACACACACACACACACACACACATGCATGCACACAAACGCACGCATACACACACATACACATGCGCACACACACACACACACACACTGCATGTAGTACTTTACACTTGAAGGCTACATGTGTAGTAGGTATTGTATCGAGCAGACAGAGGGAGAACAGGGTATTACTGTAGGTGTGTGGTTTTATGCATGAGCTACCTCATTTAGCATAATGTCCTGGATTTAACCACCATGCTAGTCTGCATATAACCCACAGGATTTACCCACAACCTGGCTCAGTCCGTGCAAAGTCTTGCTGTGCTGTAGGAAGAAATATGAACTATCATGTGTGTTCCTCCAATCATAGATTAGCTATTCTGTGATAACAGACCTTTCTGTCCTCTGTTTGACACAGTGGGAGGAGCTACAAATAAAGCAATCCCTGATCTTTGCCACTTCATTTGTATTGCAATTATTTTTATTTCTGCTGCTCGTCTATTTGTCCCAAATGGGCAGGGGTCACAGTGGGAACACAGAAATAACTGGTCACTGCAAATTGGGGTCAAAGTGATGAGTGTTTTTCCAAAGGTCACTCAGCCAACTTTTACCAATTTTGAGAAAATCCACATTTTTGTTTAATTTAACTTGGTGGTAACTTTTTTGGGGTTAAACAAATAACATTTTTATACTAAAATCCCTAAAAATAATTGTGTAAAAGTAAAACTGCAAATATCTAACCATTTAATATTATACATAAATATTATACCCTCCTTGAAAAATATGGCAAAACTGGACCTTTCAATAGCTGAGGACTGGAGCTAACACTGTGGACTGGAGCTAACGCTGATGACTGGAGCTAACACTGTGGACTGGAGCTAATGCTGTGGACTGGAGCTAATGCTGAGGACTGGAGCTAACGCTGTGGACTGGAGCTAACACTGTGGACTGGAGCTAACACTGAGGACTGGAGCTAACACTGAGGACTGGAGCTAACGCTGTGGACTGGAGCTAACGCTGTGGACTGGAGCTAATGCTGAGGACTGGAGCTAACACTGTGGACTGGAGCTAACGCTGTGGACTGGAGCTAACGCTGAGGACTGGAGCTAACGCTGAGGACTGGAGCTAAGGCTGAGGACTGGAGCTAACACTGTGGATTGGAGCTAACGCTGAGGACTGGAGCTAACGCTGAGGACTGGAGCTAACGCTTAGGACTGGAGCTAAGGCTGAGGACTGGAGCTAACACTGTGGATTGGAGCTTGCCATCATTCCCGCGATGAGCGGTGGCCATAGTGATGGCGGATCCATCCCATAGTCAGGGCAGGGGCCTCCCACACATTTCAATTTCACCCCAATAAAAACGGCTGATATTTCACACCTTTGTCTAACATCCACAGATAGTTTGCAAAGCAGAGGCTATTTGTTAATCTCAAACACCACACTACAGCCAACAATGCAGGGCTGGCGAGATACAAGGAGCGTACCCCCAAGTGAGGAGGACAAACAGAGCTAATTCTCCGTAAACGCGCCTCGTTCCCCCCCGGGTTCTGGCCAGTCTAGAGCGAAACGCGCAGCGAAGGCCCCGGCTATTTAAACCAGGGGCCCCGGGGTAATCACAGCTCTGATAGATGTGTTTGGTACCTGGAGTTCTTCATTACGCTTTTAATTAAAGAGAATGTTCCAGCGCTCTTCAGCACCTGTGCCCGGCTTTATTAAATCAAGTCTCGGACGCACCGGCACTGCTAATCTGAGCATCCGTGTCCTGATTGGATACCTGCAGGTGGAGCTGGCGGTAAGAACTGTGGTGCCAGAGTTTTGGCGAGAGAGAAATGGAACCTTTAGAATCCGGAGACGGAAGCTGTGCAGAGAGGAGATCAGTCGGGCTGAGTGTGGAATAGTAGACTGGCACATCCCTGGGCACCTACGGGTCCTGCTCAACTGTACCGGCACATGTGTGAACGCTGCCCTTTGCAGCTATGAATGTAACAGAGAGAAAGAGTGAGAGAGAGAGAGGGAAGCTGATATAAATGGCATTAATGAGGGGAATGTTTGCTGAGAACTGTGTGTGTGTGTGACACAGAGGATTCTGGGAGCTCCAAAGTGAGTGGGGAGGTGTGTGTGTGTGTGTGTGTGTGTGGGAGAGAGAGCAGTTTGTGTGTGTGTGTGTGTGTGACACAGAGGATTCTGGGAGCTCCAGAGAGAGTGGTGAGGTGTGTGTGTGTGTGTGTGTGACACAGAGGATTCTGGGAGCTCCAAAGTGAGTGGGGAGGTGTGTGTGTGTGTGTGTGTGTGGGAGAGAGAGCAGTTTGTGTGTGTGTGTGTGTGTGACACAGAGGATTCTGGGAGCTCCAGAGAGAGTGGTGAGGTGTGTGTGTGTGTGTGTGTGTGTGACACAGAGGATTCTGGGAGCTCAATACTAACTAACCAAACCTCTGAATGCATGAAAACCTGCACTTCTACACCGGAACCACCAGGGGGCGCAATAGCTACAACTGACAGCATAGAAACAGCATTGCAGCTAAAGCCCATGAAAGTGGCTGATTACTTGAACACTATGGATAGAAAACAAACAGCAGGATGAGGCTTTCCTATGTGCAATTAATCATTAGCTACGGAAGGTTCTGGAGTTTTCTCTGCCTTGCACCCCTGATTAGTTTATCCTTCAGTTCTATTGATTTTGTTCCCAGAACAAACCTGTGCAGGGCGCCTTGTCTCTGACCAATGAAGACATTACCACATCATTACTGGCTGGCAGAAGCCAGCTCGCACACAATTACTGTTTGTCAAACACAAAATATGGACAAACCGTTAATAATCATCTGCTTGTTTTGGTGTTCCCTGCATATTTTGATAGCCAGCAATCATGTGCTTACAACACTCTGCTTTCAAGCAGCCATCAAAACCTGATTTGTGCTTATGTTCACGGTAGTCGTTTACTCTACGGCAAACATATTTACATCCCTCTACGTATGATTAACACACTTTCAGTGATTATAGTGGTGCAGCAGTTTTTATTTATTTATTTATTTGTTATTACTTAATCAGCTCCTGGCAGATTTTTCCAATATAACCATAAAGCTGTCATTGGAGAAAGAGAAAGTGTGCTATAATGGTGGAAGCCAGCAGAGACAAGGCTTCATTAGCAGCTCTGAGACTTTTGAGAGCGCTGATCCATGGAGGATCCCAGGAAGCAGATGTACAAAGTGGTAAAACGTGAAAAATCCCAGAGATCAGCATTGGGCTGCCACCTGACATACTATCTCTGCAATACATCACGGAACCCTGAGGCACAATGGCCTACGTGAGCTCACACAGAACACAGAGGGCCACACTGTGATGTCACAAAGTGGACACAGTGATGTCACAATGAGGCGGAGACGATTGGAACATCCATCATGGTGGCCAGTGTAGGGTGTCAGAGAGGCTAGGATAAGCCAGTCGGATCAGGGGATGAGGCAGGTTTTGATTGGACACCATGTGCTGAATGAGTTGGTAGGGGGATTTGCGAGGGGGGGCACAGCACCAGAGGCACTGCTGCTGGCCCACAGCGCTCCCCAGCCAGGCCTGCTAATTCATTCTAAATCCCCTGATCTTCTCAGATGGCAGAACCGGTGTCCTCCAAGTGTACCAGCCTCAGCCCATCGCTTCTCGCTCTCACTCTTCCTCCCTCCCTCTCTCCCTCCCCAGTGTAAAAGCAATCTCACACCATGAGAGGGGAGGGAAAGCAATACAGTGACTTAATTGCAAAGCCTCTGCAAATGGTAATTTACCCCTCTAATTCTTCCTCCCTCTGTCGGTATGCGACACACACACACACACACACACACACACACACACGCACACACGCACATGCACACACATACACACACACACACACACACACATACACACACACACACACACACAGAGGAGAGAGAGGGAGGGATGGAGGGAGAGAGAGAGATAGAGATCACTGCTGTTACAAGCTGCCTTGGTCTTAGTCTTACAATTCAGAATGATTCACCTTGTCATGTCAGTCAGTTATTGAATATTAATGACTCTGGCCTGAGATCGCAGTCTGTCCATCTCTAAACGGATCAGTCTCTCTTTCTCTGCTTGTCAGATCACATTATTCACACCCCATTATCCTAGACAAGGTGAACTTGCAGTAAACGAGAACACATACTGGAATCCTTCAGCTCCCATTGAAACATGGAGAACATCTTACTACGACCTTACTGGGGTAAAGGCTTCAGCTATATTGTATGAATATGATTTTAAAGTGTATTCAAGTAAACATTAGTAATGTGATTTTTTAAGGCAAATGAGATACAGCTACATGCATATCTCTCCTCTGGAGTATTACCTTACTGTAAACAGTCTAAATTATAACCCATGGGAGATGCTGTGTAGTGACATTTCACATCATCGAACCAGGTTTTATCATTTGTGGGAAATGCTAAGTGCTGGTGAAGCTGAAATACTTATGGTGTCACCTTGAGATCAGGCTGGGGTCAGGAGGAGAGAAAGAGAGAGAGAGAGAGAGAGAGAGACAGGGAGTGAGACAGACAGATAAAAAGCAGAGAGAGAGAGAGAGAGAGAGAGAGAGAGAGAGAGAGAGAGAGAAAGAGAGAGAGAGAGAGAGAGATTTTGATTTTTATGTCCCCTTTATTTAAACAATGCCAGGAACATATTTACAAGAATCAAAACCTATCCTTCAAATCATGTCTTTTTTTTTTTTTTTTTTACAAACAATATTATTTTTTTTAAAAAGGACAAAACACAAAAAGAAATTTTCCCAAAGACCCAAATAAACCCCTTAGTACAATGTTGTTTTTCCTTTTTCCTATTTCCCTCAGAGGCACACCTTGTAGCCCACCTCATCATCAACTGCAGAAATCGCCTCATTTACACACCAGATTTCTTTAAAATTATTTACATTACTATGCAATTTAAAATATACATATTCAATCTTAAGCCGTTCCAAAACCATCCCCCTAAAAACCAGCAATGGATCGGTTACCTGCCCCTCTTTTATTTTGTTTTTCCTTGTGAGCCATATTGCGAGCTTGGCTTGTCCAAATAAAAAGTTAACTATTTGTAGCCTGTGCTTGTGCTTGACACTGTACCCTGGCCCCATGATAAAAAGCCCCATATCAAAAGCCACCCCAAGCCTCCCACACAAGTTTTTCAACAATGCGAATAAGGCTGACAGGCGCTCACAATGGGCAAACAGATGAAACACCGATTCCCCCTCCCCACAGAAGGGGCAGCCCTCCCCCAGTGCATGGTCAATGTGTGCCAGGTGCCTGTTGGTGGCTATGGCTCCATGTATAATCCTCCACTGGAGGTCCCCTGACCGCTTTGGTACTGGAGTTTTATAGATCAATCTCCAATTTTTTAATGTGGGGGTAAAATTTGACCCCAACCCCTGCCAAACACCTGCCCGCACCTGCCCCAAAGAGAGAAGGTGCCAAACCTTTATGCATACTGTGTACAAGGCCTTCTTGCTTATCCCCTTAAAATCACCCAACAAAGGAGTCCTAAAAGTTAAAAGTTTCCCCTGTTCCTCTTGCCATTCTCCCTCCGCCGCCTGCACATGAATGGGTGGGAACACAGGGGCCACAATGGATGAAGGTGTCAGAGTTCTGCCTTCTCCAGCCAAGGCAGACACCACCGCCTTCACTCTTAAAAGGGTTTTCTCTACCAGCCGCACAGAGTGCACCCCCGTCTGTGCGGCAATGTCCACTGCATCCCTCCAGCCACCGCATTCCGAGCTCCGCAAATGTTCCAGCTTTGTAATCCCGGCCCGCACAAAGGAGCTCCTAAGGCCGGCAGACACTAATGACAGTCCCAGCAGCGGGTTGTGGAACAGCGGCTCCTCTGTCCCCCAAAGGGTCCCCCTCTGCATGGTAAATATGCCTGACCATGCCCTCAGCACAGAGGCATAGAATTCTGAAAGACCTGCAATCCATGGCCCCTGTAAGTCAGTCAGGAAAAGTTGCAAATCCAACCCCAAAGCACCTGCCTTCCTCAGCAGAGCACAGGCGGTCTCCCTCCAGCTCACATCTGCATGGTAGAGAAGCCTCTGTGCAGCTTGTAAGCGGAATGCCATCACTCGACTCTCCAGGTCAATGAGACCCTGCCCTCCTTCATGTACGGGCAGATACAGCACTGCTGCCCTGACCCAGTGCTGCCCCGACCAGAAAAAATTTACAATGCTCCTTTGTAGAGCCCTTAGAAAGTCCTTTGGTGGGGTTAAAACCGCAAGCTTATGCCAGAGGGCAGAAGCCACTAAATTGTTAAGGATTAGCACCCTCCCCCTATAAGACACCTGTGAGAGGAGCCATTTCCACCGAGACATCCTGGCACACGCTTTGTCCAATGCACCTTCCCAGTTTTTCAAGGTGTACTGCTTTGTCCCTAGATAGACCCCCAACACCTTCAGCCCCTCTCTCCTCCAGGCTAGATTTTCTGGCAGCCTGGGAGGAGGCCTACCTTGCCATGCCCCACAGAGCAGGGCCTCGCTCTTCTCCCAGTTTACCCTCGCGGCAGAGGCCTGCTCATATGTATTGATACAGCCTACCAGAGCATGTACGTCCTCCTGATCCCTTACAATTACTGTAATATCATCTGCATAGGCTGAAACCTTTATTTCCTCTAAACCCATGCCTGGCCCCCCCAGACCCCGCAGTCTATGCCTTATTTGGCACAGCAGTGGCTCAATTGCTAATGTATAAAGAAGGCCTGACAAAGGGCATCCTTGCCTGATTCCTCTCTGTACCCTTATTGGTCTACTGAGACCCCCCGCTACCTTTACTAGACAGGACACATCTTTGTATAGCAGTGTCACCCATGAAACAAATCCCTCCCCAAACCCAAAGGCCTTCAAGGTGTCCATCAGATACCCATGATCAACCCTATCAAAAGCTTTTTCCTGATCAATGGCCATTAAGCCAAAGTTCAGGTCGCACTTTTCCGCCAATTCCATCACATCTCTTATTAAAAACAGGTTATCCCTGATTGTACGTTCAGGGATGCAGTATGACTGATCTTTATGTATAAGTTTTGCTAAAGACATCTTAAGTCTATTAGCAATAGTTTTTGAGAGTATTTTAAAATCTGTGCAAAGAAGTGCTAGGGGTCTCCAATTTTTTATTAGGCACAAATCTCCTTTTTTTGGCAGGAGTGTAAGCACTGCCCGGCGACAGCTTTGAGGCAGCTCCCCATTCCCCACACACTCCATTATGACCTCATATAGGTCCTTACCAATACATTCCCAAAACTTTTTATAAAACTCTGCAGGTAGGCCATCAATACCCGGAGCACGTCCAGGTGCCATCTGATTGACGGCCACCGTAAACTCCTGCAAACTAATTGCAGAGTCCAGGGTTTCTTTTTCCTCTGGGCTAAGCTGTGGTAGATTTCTATGGAGGACAGAGAGCTGCTTTTTGTCTACCTGCTCTGCTTTGAACAGCTCAGTATAAAACTGTGCTGCTACGTCACGGATTTCCCCAGGATTTGTTGTGACCCTCCCCCCAGGCTGCTTGATACTGTGCAGCTCATTTTTTTTTGCCGTCTTTTTCTCCAACTTAAAAAAGAATGAGCTTGGGGCATCCATATCATTTAATGAGCTAAATCTTGCTCTTACTAGTGCCCCCTTTGCCCTTTCATTCAAAATACTCCCCAGACTTTTTTTCTTCTCTTTTAAACCTTCTTCCAATCCAATCTTTTTATTTTTTATCATCTCCTCCTCCATTTTTGAGATATCCCTTTCCAGCACACTTACAGCCCTTCTTATTTTGGCCGTGCTATGTGCAGTGTACTGTTGGCAAAAATTTCTGATTTGTGCCTTCCCAACCTCCCACCATAATGATAAACTATCATAGTTTTCCTTTTCCCCCCTCCACAGTTCCCAAAATATCTTAAATCTAGCACAGAAATCCACATCCTCCAACAGTTTAGCATTTAATTTCCAATATGTTTTTATTCTGGACATCTCCCGCACCGACAGTGTTAATGTAACCAAATGATGGTCTGTAAACCCTACTGGAAAAACACCAGATTTAAGGACTCTGTTTCTTATACTTCTTGATATGTAAAGCCTGTCCAGCCTAGCTGCACTCACACAGCCCAACGTGCATTTCACCCAGGTGTACTGCCTCACTGCAGGATGCTGCTCCCGCCACACATCACACAGCCCACCTTTCGCTATCACACGTGAAAGGACCTCTGCTGATTTCCGATGGGGTTCTTCTCCATTTCTATCAACTGTAAAATCCAGGGTACAGTTCCAGTCTCCACCCATCACCACCACAACATCAGAAACAGACATTTTGACTAATTCTTGATTTAAATTCTCAAAAAGAGATTCTCTTTCAGAACCATTATTTGGAGCATAAATATTCATAAACGCGTACACCACCCCCCTAACTTTCACGCGCACACTCAGCAGACGTCCTTTCACTACCTCCTCTTTACCTAACACCCCTGCCTCTAAGTCTGGTGAAATAAGAATGGCAACCCCCGCGCTTATGTTTGAACCATGGCTCAAGAAACAGCCCCCTTCCCAACATCGTTGCCAATCTATTTCATTACATAGATCGCTGTGGGTCTCCTGTAAAAACATCACATTTAGTTTTTTTTGCTTTACTACCTCAAGCATTAAGGCCCTCTTAACCCCATCTCTGGCACCATTTATATTAAGGGAACCCACCGACAGCGTTTCCATTAAAATAAATAAATAAATAAATAAATAAAATAAAAAGGAAGCACAAGAAATAACGTGTCAGAAATAGAAAAGAGCGTGCAAGAGAAGTGCGCATTTAATTCAGATTTGAAGAAGCTAAAATTTTCCGAACATTAGTACAGTGTTTCTTAAGCCGATATCGCTTCTGGCTTGAAAGAAACTCTATGCCTGCCGTCTTCATGTAATGTTTTGCAGAACGCAAAAATTTTTCCCCATCGGGAAAAAACCTCTGTATATTAACGGTTTTTCCCTTCGTTGTATCCAGATAATCAGATATTTCCTCAAAACTATAGTAAGTCCCATCACCCGCTTGGCTCGCAGTTATGTCCGAAACCTCAGAGGAATCGGAGAGCTCCCCTTCCCCCTCCTCCTCCTCCTCCTGCACGCTACTTGGGCCTCTGTTTAATCCGGATTCCACATCAACCATCTCTACCTCCGCCCCCTCTTCGGCTACTGCAGTATCTGCTTCTACACTCGAAGAGAGACCAATCGTCTCCATGGCCGGACCACACACCTCTTTTGCCGGCGTACATCCATCCCCCTTACCGTCCTTTCCCCTCTCATTTGACTGCTCCATTTCGCCCCACGGTCTCCGGACCCTCCCAACTTTACCCCTTTCCTTTGTTCTCCCCGATCTCTCTGCCGACCGAGGCCGTACGGTTGAAGCACTTGTCCCTTCCTGAGGATCATCTATATCGGCCTCCTGCGCCTCCGATACAGCCCCCTCCTCCCCACATCGCTCATTTAACACCGTTTCCCCAGCCTGCCTTCTGTCTGACTCCCCATTCACTTCCTCACTGGCCTTCTCGCTAGAATTTGCACCAGATACATTTCCTTCTTCCATATCCTCGTTCCTGTTCCTATCCTTATCCTTATGCGGACAGCTCCGCCTCATATGGCCAATATCGCCACACTCAAAACACCGTAAACTACCAGTACTGGCAAACACTAGAAAAAATCGCTCCCCATACCTCACCCGAAAAGACACATCCAAGGTTTGCGATGCGTCTTTTAAAAACATAAATATATGCCTCCGAAATGACATGACATGTTTTAAGTCATCGTTCTTACACCCCAGGGGGATCATCCTCATTGTACCAGCAAATTTGCCGAAGCGCGACAATTCATGTTCAATTACTTCATTTTTTATGAATGGGGGAACATTTGAAATGATTACCTTTGTAGCAGGTGCCGCCAACGGGGTTACCTGCACGAATCCATCTTTCACCCATATTCCACTTGCAATTAGTTTAGCCGCTAAACTTACTTTTTTTAAAAATACCACCACCGCCTTATTCATTTGAGAGGCTGAGTCGATATTTCCCCCTCCTATCTGTTCCGCGATCGCGACCAGTACGTCTTGTACGGACGCACCACTCTCCACTACACACCTTACGCCGTGTTGAAGAGACATAGTCTCCCCGTCCGACTGAGACGCCATTACGGCGTCTCATAAAACTTTTAAACCCCGTAAAAAATTTCCTCCCCAACCCTAATCCTAATCCTAATCCCTAAATGATACCACTATGAAACAAGTTATAGACAGTGAGAGTCAGTAGGGAAAAATTTAGAAGAAAACAAACAGATAATGATTGAAAATAAGTTTACAACCAGCACCTCTCCCAAGAGCACCCTCCACCTCAGAGAGAGAGAGAGAGACAGAGAGAGAGAGAGAGAGAGAGAGAGAGAGAGAGAGAAGAGAGAGAGAGAGACAGACAGGGAGACAGACAGATAAAAAGCAGAGAGAGTTTGGTGTTCACCAAGGAGGACAGAAACATCACAGCATCCAGGACAAACGCCTGTAAAATGTCATGTTCAGCCCTCTACATACGGCAGGACAGGACACAAACTGCAACACGGTCTGTGTCTATACAGTGCTGCACATGTTTTACATCAGCTCCATAATAACATGGCTCAACAGGCCCAGCAATCAGGATGCAGAGCATGCTGGGGTTTATCTGCACCATAAAACATGTTACCAGTTTACCACAAGGAGAGAGAGAGAGACATGGGACATCAAAAATTAGGAAGAGGTATCTTAAGTGCGGGGAGGGATTTCCCCTCTCTGCAATTAACCTTTAACACATTTACTCCAACCTAAAATCAGCATAGTTATCCTGCTTTGGTGCTTTAGTGATGTTGCAAGTCTGGGAAGGTTAGTCAGGTCTGGGAATGTTGTTAGCCAGGTCTGGGAATGTTGTTAGTCAGGTCTGAGAATGTTGTTAGCCAGGTCAGGGAATGTTGTTAGCCAGGTCTGGGAATGTTGTTAGTCAGGTCTGGGAATGTTGTTAGCCAGGTCAGGGAATGTTGTTAGCCAGGTCTGGGAATGTTGTTGGCCAGGACTGGGAATGTTGTTAGCCAGGTCTATGAATGTTGTTGACCAGAACTGGGAATGTTGTTAGCCAGGTCTGGGAATGTTGTTGGCCAGGACTGGGAATGTTGTTAGTCAGGTCTGGGAATGTTGTTAGCCAGGTCTGGGAATGTTGTTAGCCAGGTCTGGGAATGTTGTTGGCCAGGACTGGGAATGTTGTTGGCCAGGACTGGGAATGTTGTTGACCAGGACTGGAATGTTGTTAGCCAGGTCTGGGAATGTTGTTGGCCAGGACTGGGAATGTTGTTAGCCAGGTCTGGGAATGTTGTTAGTCAGGACAGGGAATGTTGTTAGCCAGGTCAGGGAATATTGTTAGTCAGGTCTGGGAATGTTGTTAGCCAGGTCAGGGAATGTTGTTAGTCAGGTCTGGGAATGTTGTTAGCCAGGACTGGGAATGTTGTTAGCCAGGTCAGGGAATGTTGTTAGCCAGGACTGGGAATGTTGTTAGCCTGGTCTGGCACTATTGCTGATATTAATCTGGTGGATGCACTTAATGTTTCTCCTACATTGTAAGTTCTTGCTCTGGATAAGAGTGTGTGCTAAGTAAATGTAATTTAATGTTTGTGGGAGGGGCAGAGTGCTTAGATTGGGTGTTTCTTCCTGCAGTGGAGCAGCGGTAGGAGGAATGAGGGCTTTCCTGATGAATGCAGGATGAACAGGATGGAGTAGTATATTTGGGGGGGGGCGTTCCTCACAATCCCCATTACTGCATGATGACTAGGGCAGTCCACTTTCTGACCAGCTAATTATAGAATCCTTTATGAGAAGCCAATTTGTTCCCAGGCAGTGTTTCATTAAGATTTACTGCACTGGTAATTAAGGTGACCTCATTATGACCTATTACCCAGAATGCCCTGAGAACCACGTCTCTGGTGTTGCTGCATTTTTATCCTCTGTAAAAACAGAATTATTTAATTTCCCTCATCATACGTCTACACTGTAAAATATAAAGTGTAAGTTTATATAGTTTATATTGGGCATTTCAGACAATGGAATGAAGGTAATGTGACTGTATGCATGCGCAAACCGAACCCACACACACTCACACACGCACGCACGCACGCACGCACACACACACACACACACACTCACGCACGCACGCACGCACGCACACACACACACTCACGCACGCACGCACGCATGCACACACACACACACACACACACAAGATAATACATGCAGTAGCTGCTTCGTGCAGAACTCAGACACAGACGACAGTGAAGACACCGGGCAGCTTAGTATCAGCTGGTGACAGCCTGCTTTGAGAAAGAGGACAGGGCAAGCAATGCACTGGAGAGGAGAGAGAGAGGGAGTGAGAGAGAGAGGGAGGGAGGGGGAGAGAGAGAGAGAGAGGGAGGGAGAGAATAAGAGTGGGGAAAGGGGGATGAAGAAAGGCAGAGCTGTAGCTTTAGATATGTGGTGCACGTGTCACTCAGGATTTGTGTCAAACAGTACAGTGACATTTGAAATCTCCCAGGGCAATCTGGCGCCCCCTGGGCTAATCTCTGTGTGCTACGCTACGCTGCACATCTGAAGGCCCCACTTCCTCTTCCTGCTGACTGCGCTGCAGAGACAGCGCCCGAACTGAGCGCGCTCAGAGACAGCGCCCAGACTCAGCACGCTCAGAAACACTGCCCGGACTGAGCACGCTCAGAAACACCGCCCGGACTGAGCACGCTCAGAAACACCGCCCGGACTGAGCACGCTCAGCGACACTGCCCGGACTGAGTACGCTCAGCGACACTGCCCGGACTGAGCACGCTCAGAAACACCGCCCGGACTGAGCACGCTCAGAAACACCGCCCGGACTGAGCACGCTCAGAAACACCGCCCGGACTGAGCACGCTCAGAAACACCGCCCGGACTGAGCACGCTCAGCGACACTGCCCGGACTGAGCACGCTCAGAGACACCGCCCGGACTGAGCACGCTCAGAAACACCGTTGGGTCTAGCCTGCGTGAAAGCACAGGCCAAAAAACCACAGCTCCAGCACATAACTTAACTTCACAAGCCTGAGCCTTAATCAAGCCTTAATTATGTACTTAAATATGCCCACAATGTTCTGGGCTGTTATAGATCAGCGCGGAGCTGCAGAAACTAGAGTATTGTTGTCTGTTCCTCCAGAAGGTTGCAGTGCTGACACCTGTGGTGCAGGTGAGACACCTGTGGTGCAGGTGAGACACCTGTGGTGCAGGTGATACGTTTTCACACAATACTCTCAGCTCAGGAGTGAAGTTTATTCATTTGTAGGCGTATCCCACACCGTACACGTACCACCCCCCTTTGAGTGCTGCTCTACCTGCTCATACGCCCCCTAATGGCGGAAACACAATAGCCCTGTGGGGGGGGGGGGGGGTATCTCCATGAGTGAGATTAGGAGAGAGAGAGAAAGAGAGAGAGAGATGAGGAGGAGGAAGGGAGAGAGAGAGAGAGAGAGAGAGTGAAAGAGAGAGAGATGAGGAGGAGGAAGGGAGAGAGAAAGAGAGAGAGAGATGAGGAGGAGGAAGGGAGAGAGAGAGAGAGATTAGGAGAGTGAAAGAGAGAGAGATGAGGAGGAGGAAGGGAGAGAGAGAGAGAGAGAGAGAGAGAGAGTGGGGAAGAAGGGGAGGGAGATTGTTTTCTTTAGCAGGGCAAAATACTGTATTACTCAGATGCAAACCTGTCATAGTTCATTAGTTTACAGAAGCTCCCTGCGCCCGGTGGCGTTTGTTCTGGAACGTAGCGCATGTCATGTAGACGTGTTGGTGTGAGTGGGCGCTGGATCCACGTTACCGCCACAGATTCGACAGAAACGCATACTGTAGATTAGCGTCGGGTCCTGGTGGTTAATTTCCTGCGCAAATCCCGCCAACGCTGACTGACAGCTGCTGTCATTTCAGGGACTAATTATGATGAGCGAAGCGTGTTGACAAGTTTGTGAACTAACATGTTTACTGTCAGCATCAGAGTGTGGGGTGGCAGGCGTGGGTAAGTGATATGTAATGTGTGGCTGGGGGTGTCGATTTAGTCACTTGAGGGGGGGGGGGGGGGTGCCTCAGTTAGATCAGATACAGCCAATGCCAGCCTCGAGGTGGAAAGGTGGTTATAGAGCATTTAAAACAGGGAGCAGGCATGTACGCGGACAGACAGTCTGCCGGATTGAAGGGCTGAAGGGTGCCCGGGTCGCCCTGAAACTAACTGTGGAACAGTTTCTCTCTTCTCATTAGGTCTACACGCTCCATAAATATAAATCTCAATTTAAATCCCATCTTTTCTCACTTGCTTTTAATCCCACTTGAGATCTGTCATAGTTTTTGTGTCTGTTTTAAAAGTTTTTATCCTTTGTCATTTTTATCCATGTATTTTATGAATTGTACAGCACTTTGGTTGACAGTAGTCTTTTTAAATGTGCTTTAGAAATAAAATGGACTTGACTTGACCGTGTAGTTGGCTGTTTATGTGCACAGAGCAGCAGTATATACAGATGCGTATATTGTGATATTGTGATGTATTATTGTTGCCCTTCACTGAAGACACCAGTAACATTGGGGGACCCTTTCATCTCTGATCTCTGCTTTCAGGTTTTTGAGCAACGAATTCAAGGCACTTTGCTTAATTTAATTTCTCTTTA
>CM056389.1:3672733-3687733 GCA_029718625.1 Synaphobranchus kaupii | reverse complement strand
CCCACACCGGCCCTTTACAGATATAACCTGCACCCACACCGGCCCTTTACAGATAAAACCTGCACCCACACCGGCCCTTTTCAGATAAAACCTGCACCCACACCGGCCCTTTTCAGATAAAACCTGCACCCATACCGGCCCTTTTTGGATATAACCTGCACCCACACCGGCCCTTTTCAGATAAAACCTGCACCCACACCGGCCCTTTACAGATAAAACCTGCACCCACACCGGCCCTTTACAGATAAAACCTGCACCCACACCGGCCCTTTTCAGATAAAACCTGCACCCATACCGGCCCTTTTTGGATATAACCTGCACCCACACCGGCCCTTTTCAGATAAAACCTGCACCCACACCGGCCCTTTACAGATAAAACCTGCACCCACACCAGCCCTTTACAGATAAAACCTGCACCCACACCGGCCCCGTTCAGATATAACCTGCACCCACACCAGCCTTTTTTGGATAAGATTGCCCACCCTGTATAATGAGACAGGAAGTAATGGAAATTAGGCAAAAAAAATATGCACATAAAATATGCACACATCTGCTATCGGACTCACTAATCCCAGCATCACAATCAATATTACTGTTTGTTGGGACGTCAATCGGCATCAATCGAATGCAAATGTTATTCACGCTCTCTCTCAGATGTAAGTAACAAACAACCACAATCAATTGCTTTCTGTTCCACATCCCAGAACACAGACACATCCGCGCAGAGAAAGGGCTCTGAAGACTACTTCTCCCAGAATGCCGCTGGTATGTCACGAAAATTCCTCAGATCACTGCTTACAGAGGATAGTTTCCCCCACTGCCAGAAGTGGATTATATTTCTATTTGCTGTGGAAAACACTTAGCAGAGAGTACTCGGGTGTGTAAACATGCTGTTCAATGTTATAATAAATATGCATGAACATCTTACAGATGGGAGCAAACAGAACCCAACCAGCCTTCTGAGGAAAAAAGCACTTCCAAACACGCAACGATGTACATTTTTTGCAGCCCTTTGGATACTGAAATATTTATCTGAAGGAGGCGGATTTGCTCCGGGGGATTAGGCCCTCTTTCCTCCGCAGCCCAAGAGACGCGCTTATTCCATCGCCGCGGCAGCCATTCGAACATGTAGAAATGGACGGGTCCATAAAAGCGGTTTTTATTTTTTAAAAGGAGAGCAAACAGTCGGGCCTCCCTCCCTTCTTAGCTCTTGCTACATTCAGATGGGGGGGGTAAGTAGAGAGGGCGACAGGCAGAGTTGGGTACAGGAAGTTGGCAATATGGCAACGGGTGTTCTGCTTGCCATGGTGACAGAGGCAATGACGTCATCAGCTCCTCTCTGCTCCCATATCCACTGTAACGGTCTATAATCTCTGGAAGAATCGGACCTATTCTCCGGCAGATCTAACCCTAACCCTCCCCTTGTGCCCGGGAGCCGTTTGGTCAAGCTGAGGGAGTCTGGAGTCTGCCTGCAGGGGATCAGAGGGAGAGTGTGACGATCGCACACACATATAAGATTTATTAATTTATGCCACATATAAGATTTATTAATTTATTCAGGTGCTGCTGCCACAGACCTGGCTCATCATTGAGTTGTCCTTCAAATTAAAATCACTTAAAATTGCAGTTACCGCAGTCACCTGTGTCTGCTGGGGGGAAATGGCGCCAGAATGAAGCTGTGATTGGTCGGATCGGAAAGTGGTGTATAATAAGAACACTGCGTCTCACTGTAATTGGTCAGTGGATGGAACAGTCAGCTGTGATTGGTCTGATGGGAAAGTGGTGTATAATGAGAACACTGTGTCACACTGTAATTTGTCAGTGGATGGAACAGTCAGCTGTGATTGGTCGGCGGATGGAACAGTCAGCTGTGATTGGTTGGCGGATGGAACAGTCAGCTGTGATTGGTTGGCGGATGGAACAGTCAGCTGTGATTGGTCGGCGGATGGAACAGTCAGCTGTGATTGGTTGGCGGATGGAACAGTCAGCTGGGATTGGTTGGTGGATGGAACAGTCAGCTGTGATTGGTTTGGGCATGAAGAGTGCAAATGGAGTGTATGAGACCTGGAAGTTTGGAAGATATTTTCGTTGCCAGAAGTTTGTTTGTGTGTGTGTGTGTGTGTGTGTGTGTGTGTGTGCATGTGTATGTGTGTTGTGTTTGTGTGTTGTGTTTGTGTGTGTGTATGTGTGTGTGTGTGTGTGTCTGTGCATGTGTGTGTATGTGTGCATATGTGTGTGTGTGTGTGTGTGTGTGTGTGCATATGTGCATGTGTGTGTGTGTGTGTGTGTGTGTGTGTGTGTGCATATGTGCATGTGTGTGTGAATGCCCTTGTTCTGACCATGGGCTCCTCAGGACTCAGGAAACTGACAGCACACATCTGTGTGTATCCCCCGGGGCCTGTCACTGCAGCCAGGAACATCTGTCTCGCCTCAGCCCCAATTTATGGAGCCCCGTATCAGCGGACATCCAGTCAGATCTGCTCCAGAGTCACTTACGCCCACGCCAGGAGTCATCAATAAGACATCACAGTGTTGCATGCTGGGGGAATGCGTGCACCCTGACAGGTCACTGCAAATCACCACGCCGGCCAAACCACAAGAATACCTCTGTATGCAAAGTAACCTGTAGGATCTTCACAAAACTGCTGTCTATTCTAACGTAGGATACATGACTGCACTGCACAGAGAAACAGAGTCTTAACTGGATAAGCCCTTCCTAGAGCCCCGAGATTCATTCAGTTTTCAAAATGGGTTATATCTGTTTTCATCTTTCTCACTTGAAAATAAATCTATTTCTTCATAGAAACTGAAGGACATGGAGGCTGATTATGTGTGTATGTGTGTGCGTGCATGTGTGCGTGCATGCGTGCGGGCGTACGAAGCATCTCCTGGAGCAGAGGACTCACAGGGACGGGTAGCTCTCCACATACAGTGCATCACTATGCATCTCTCCCCAAAGATCCCACAGAAAGGCTGTTTATTCTTTATTATCCAAATAACAACTCATAATGAGCTGAATTATTAATGTAGCAGAATTATTAATGTAGCATATTCCCCTGTCAGAGAATGTTCTACTGAGTATAGAGTGAAACTGACTGGGTTGGTCTGTTTCCCCTGAGCACCGGGTAATGCTTTCCAGTGTGGGAGTGGGGGGGGGGGGGGGGGAATTTTTTTTTAAACCTCCTTTTTCCATAACATTCAATTCACCCTACCATGTTCACAAGAGAGAAAAAACATGTCAACCATGGCAAACTTTACCTGATACCATTATCAGGTTAAAAAACCCCAGCACTTTTAAAGAGATCTGCCCTGAATCATCCACCTCACATAAAACTCCCCCCACTGCCCAACTTTCACTGAAACTGGGTATGTCATTAACCAGTTTGTAATAGGCATGTTCAACTTTGATGCGTGCAGCCACAAATCCCCTTAACATGGCCTCAGGATTTACACCCCCAGCTCCCAACATTTTATTCTTCCTAGTTTTCCAAATTGCTAGTTTTGATTGTCCTGATAGATAATTTATCAAATTAACCTGTTTCTTCAACTGAACACTATATTTGGGTCCCCCAATAAAAACTTCAACAGAGAACGCAATCCCCAACGCTTCAATCCATGATTCAACTAGTCTAAAGAGGGCACTGAGCCGTGGACACTGCAAAAAGAGATGACTGAGTGTCTCAAATTCATTACAATGAGTTATTTGGGTCTTGTACTCATTCACTCACACACACACACACACACACACACACACACTCATTCACTCACTCACAGGTCCGCCCTCACAATTTCACCCACCACCACACTCACACACACTCACTCACTCACTCACAGGTCCGCGATCACAATTTCACCCACCACCATATATATGTGTGTGCGTGCGTGCGTGCGTGCGTGCGTTGTGTGTGTGTGCGTGCGTGCGTTGCGTGCGTGCGTGCGTTGTGTGCGTGCGTGCGTGCGTGCGTGCGTGCGTGTGCGCGTGTGCGTGCGTGCGTGCGTGTGTGCGTGCGTGCGTGCGTTGCGATGAGTAAGAAACGGACTAAAGAGAGGAGGTTTGAGAAGCGGGGCGTGACGCCGGCGATAAGCGCTGAGCTGCAGCTGAAAACCTTATCGTCGCTGATCCAGTCAGACGATCCGGCGTGGCGTTAGAGCAAATCCTGCATACTCCCAAGAGCTAATGGCTAACTGCTAACTGCACTGAACGGCAGATGTGTAGATACCCGTACAGAAAAATAATCTGACAGACGCAGACAGACAGACAGTTATATGCAAATACAGACAGATCAGTGAATAAAATAACCCTCTGTAAAAGAGGACTGTCATGCATACATATGTAATGTGGACTTGTGTGTGTGTGTGTGTGTGTGTGTGTGTTGTGTATTGTGTGTATGTGTATTGGGTCTGTGTATGTGTGTGTTGTGCATTGTGTGTATTGTGTGTGTGCCAGCAGCCATACCACTATGCAATCTGCGCCTGCTGAATGGCTGAAGCTAAGCAGGTTGTGGGCTTGGTTAGTACTTGGATGGGAGACCTCTGGGGAAAACTAAGTTGCTGCTGGAAGTGGTGTTGGTGGGGCCAGTAGGGGGCAGTCTTCCCTCTGGTCAAATAAACCCCAATGCCCCAGTGCAGTGATGGGGACACTGTGCTGTAGGAGATGCCGTCTTTCGGATGAGACGTTAAACCGAGGTCCTGACTCACTGTGGTCATTAAAGATCCCATGACACTTATCGTAAAGAGTAGGGGTTTCCCCGGTGTCCTGGCTAAACTCCCAACCCAGGCTCATTCAATCTGCCACCTAATCATCCCCCAGTTTAATTGGCTAAAAAAAATATTCTCTCCCTCTCCACCTCAGCTGATGTGTGGTGAGCATACTGGCACAAAATGGCTGCCGTTGCATCACCCAGGTGGGTGCTACACATTGGTGGTGGTAGAGGCGAGTTTCCCCCTCATCATTGTAAAGCGCTTTGAGTATCTAGAAAGGCGCCATATAAATGCCATGCATTATTATTCATTATATAGATGTATTCACACGGCAGAGCGGACTGCTGTTGTCCGCGGCAACTTACACATACTGAATTTCCCATAGCTTATACTGCACAATCATACAGCTGAATACATTTAGGTTAAGCTCTGTTGCTGAAGGGCACAGCAGCAGTTGGATTTGAACCTGCAATCCTACGATGACCTATCCAGTCCCAGAGATGCTATTGTGTCCCGGCATAATTAGGATGTAATTAAGGGGTACTGAGGTAGCAGTGGCTCCAGATGATGTGGGCCAAACACTGGGGGGATGTGATTCTAAATATAGCCCTGCCCAAATCCATGTGCCCCGCCCATCTCACAGGGCATGGCTGTGCCCATGCGTCTCCCTGCTCTGCTCTGCAGTCGCTATATCCTCTCCTTCACCCGTCAGACCTTGGAGAGAGACATGTTCAGCCCTTGGCTATCTGCTCAGCATCTTAGACTGGTTTTACGTGGCAGGTCTGCTGCTATGCCCTACATCTCTCACTCTGCATATCCCAGTCCCCGCCCCCTCCCTCCCGCTCGATATCGCGGCGTAAGCATTCACTTCGCCCGTTCCCTCCTTCATAATCACCGCCATCGCGCCACCCCAGAGGGAAATTGTTTTTATTACGCGATGCGCCCGAATATAACTAGGAACTTGCGGATGCAGACAAAATCCGACGGCCCAGACAAAACAAGAGCGATGGTTATTTAAATACGTTAATGTGCGGCCGCGTATGAATAAACCATCGTCCATTGTACACTAGACATGCGGTCCAAATGTATACACATGTGAAATTGTTGCTTAATGGGCAAAGTTTGTAACAATGGGAAAGGGAACGATTTGGAATATAAATAAATCTAACAGCAGCATTGTTGAGTAATGTGCTTGGGGGGATCATAATTTGGTTGCATAGTGTGGGGAAAAAAAGAAAAGATTTTATGATTTATTGAGGCACCACAGGAAAATACAACAATACCACCCGTCAAACATTCAGCATTCTGAATTTCTCAGATTTGACAGCATATCTGCCTGACCAGCCTATGCACCCGTACAACCCCCCTGAGAGTACTCCATTTTAACATTTACTGACTCATATCCTTTCTGACAAGCCAATTTGACAGAGAGGAGCTTAAAACAATGGTAGATATTGTGCATTCTTTTTTTTTTTTAAATGCACACGTCTGATTTCACTGGGATGGAAGATAGACAGAATAAAAAATGTTTCTCTCTCCTACAGACATTTCTCCAGTTTTGGGCAGTGTGGGTGAGGGGTAATTAATGTGGGTGAGGGGTAATTAATGTGGGTGAGGGGTAATTCATGATGCATGCTGCTGACAGCCAAGCCCATCTCAGTTCGCTCTCCATCACTTCAGGTTTATTAAGGGGCCACGCCCCCACGAGCCTCAGCCAATAGCGTGGGCCCGTTAAGCAGTGGCGGCTGTGGGGGGGGCGGGGTTGGGGTGTCGCACTGGCAGGCTCGTCGGATTCCCGCAGTCATTTTCCTGGCCCCAGCATAAGCGCATGGCTTGCATTATTCATCATTCCCATCACCTCCGGGGAAAGGCAAAGGCCATCCGCCATCCGCAAAGCACAAAAACCCCATTCCTACGGAATTACAAAACCCCCATTCCTATGGAATTACATCTGATGGGTTACAGAGGAAACATGTTATACATACATACATACTGTACATACATACACATTGCAGATACATACATACATGCATACTGTACATACATACATAAATACACACACACACACACACACACACACAGTGCCCTGCACAATTATTGGCACCCCTTGTAAAGATGAGTAAAAAGGGTTATAAAAAAATGTACCTTTTTGTGAATTAGTTTAATCTCACCCTGAAAAAATGAGAAAAATCCAACCTTTAATTGAAGTAAATTTATTCTGAGAAAAAAAAATCCCTCATGAAGAAATAATCATTTTTAACAAAACCATGTGAAATCATAAACATGCAGCCATATTTATAACCACAGAAGAAAAGCCTAATTACACCACGGTTCACTCTCACAAGAACGTCAATTGTTGCACCAGATGTCTGCTTTCTAACGCAATTCACAAAACGGCACCTATGAGCAGCTTGTCTCCCTTACCGACGCTTCTGATAATGCAACTGTGTTTCAAAAGCCACTGAAATAAATTGAAAAATAAGTGGAGACAAATCAGAGCAATTTAGTATATGGCGGATTTTCTTCCATATTGATTCCCTCCCCTTTTTTCTCTCTCTCTCCCTCTCTCTCTCTCTCTCTCTCTCTCTCCCTCTCTCTCTCTCTCTCTCTTGGCATGCTGCAGGGTTTATTTGGGGTTGATAAAGGTTCAGATGCATAAATACTACATCATTAATGTTTAGAGTTTGGCTTTTGTACGATACACTGGTTGGTAAGAGGATTTTCCAGTGCTAAGTACAGGACAGATCCTCAAAAAAATACATTCTTAGTAAAACCCTATAATTCATGCACAGGAGATCCATGGAAGTGGAGCGTCCAAAATAAGAACAGAGCTGATTATCTAGTGGGTCTATATCTATACAGGCACTATATCTATACCGGCACGTTATCTATACAGGCACTATATCTATACCGGCACGTTATCTATACAGGCACTATATCTATACCGGCACTTTATCTATACCGGCACTATATCTATACCGGCACTATATCTATACAGGCACTATATCTATACAAGCACTATATCTATACCGGCACTATATCTATACCGGCACTTTCCGTACCCAGGAGAGTACAGAATCAGTGAAATAGCCGCACCCCAAGCCCTTTATTAAGGGAGGCAAAGGCCACGTGAAGGTCCCACTATCCTACTATCAGTGTAATTACACTGTAACTGCAGGGGTAAGTAGAGTATTCTGGGGGCAATTGTAACAGGGGGCAATTGCAACACCATAAAATTGCACCAATCTGAAACAAGCTAGAGCTGAGATTGTCACTCTGCACATGTGCATTGATGTTCCCTCTCTGTGTGCAGTGATGTTCCCTCTCTGTGTGCAGTGATGTTCCCTCTCTGTGTGCAGTGATGTTCCCTCTCTGTGTGCAGTGATGTTCCCTCTCTGTGTGCAGTGATGTTCCCTCTCTGTGTGCAGTGATGTTCCCTCTCTTTGGGCCCAAAGACCAACTGATGCCCCATTCTCTGCTACTTTTTTTTTTTTTGTTTTTAACAAAGACTGGTTTTTGTTAAAAATTGGTTTTGTGTTACAATTGACCCCTGTTACAATTTCCCCCAGAATATTCTACAGTCTAACTACAGTGCACATTACATTATACGTTTGAATGTTTCAAGTTCATATCATGGGGAAATATCATGGGGAGAAAGGAGAATTATTCGCTTTCTTGCACAAACAGTTTTTGACTTAATGCTCCGGCCAAAAGCCACAGACAGATTTTACAAGCGTAATTACAGTGTAACAACATGTACACACACTGTAAATACACAGGTATTAGGAGTAAATGTATTTAATTTGTGAGTGTGTGTGAATGAGGAGAATGCAGGGATACTGCTGGGAGAGAGTCTGTGATTGACAGGCGCTGAGGTTCTGTTGATGAACGCCCCACCCGCCGGCAACGAAAGACCCAGAATCCTGTGCGCCACAAGGCGGAGGCATCGCGGCGGATTTCAACGGCTTACATCATCCGTCATTAAGGGAATGGCACCAACCCGCTCTGAGGTTATGACAAATCCAGCAAAGGATCATGGACAAAATCCTAAAACCTCCCGCTGATCCACTGTGTGTGCTACCTTGTCACGCACAGGTAAACTTCACACTGCACATTTTTCTGTTCCCAAAAAGACTTCAGGATAAAAGTGTGAAGGAAAAGCTTCAGATGAGTCATCACATTTTTGGCGTTTCCAAACCCGCAGGACAGTTAGGAGACGGCTCATTGGGTAATTACCCACAGATGAGCCCTGTTTTTCTCACCTGTGAAATGCCACTGAGCACAAATAGGTCTGCTTCAGCAATACCAAACAGGAGCATTACAAACAGATATCCTTTCCTTTTCCCCACCACCGGGCATGTCACTGAGGTGAGAATTACACTATCTATCCCTAACAATGAGTTACAAACATGGATCCTGATAGCCTCACAGAAGCCTGTGATTCCCAGCTCTCACACAAGAGCTCTAAACTGTCTGCATTCAGCTCACAGCAGCTGGGAGTCAAAAGGCATCTCATGAGCAACTGATGTGTGTTCCATAAGCCCAATTAGTTTCCACTCACAAAAAGCCAAATCATATGGCCTTAACATTTCAGCAGATGCTCTTATCTGAAGCGACTTACAACGCTTACATACGTTTAGCAATGAACTGGGATGAACAGTGTTGCTATGACAGCAATGTGCCCAACCGGGAATCAAACCTGCAACGTCCAGTCCCCTAACCACTACACCACATGTCCACCCTTCACACAGTGCATGGGGTGTGAGTGTGTTTGTGTGTGTGTTTTTTTTAGTGATTTCAGACCCAGCCGCTGGCCAGAAGCAGAGATGGAGAAGGTCCCAGCATGCTCTGTGCTTTTAATTGGGCTCTGCAGGCAGGGAGTGAATCCCGGGCGTTAGTCAGTGAGTGGGGGGGGGGGGGGGGTCGATGGGGCATTGATCCTGTGTGGGAGGCTATGGGGGTGTTGGGCGGGGGGGTATATCTGGGCTGAGGCTAAAGCTGTGTGTGAGGTGATATCATACTTTGAGCCAGAACCCCCACCCCCCCCCCACCCCCCCACTGGCGAATGGAAGAGACTCAGAGCTCTCCACTGTGTCACTGGGAACAGCATTCAATTTCCCCCTCTCTCAAAGAGCCCTCAGCAACTCTATTCTTTATAATCCTCTTTATTTCTCTCCCTCTCTCCTCTCTTCCTCTCTGTCTACCTCTCTCAGCTGTCTTTCCAAGAGAACATTTCTAAATGAAAGGTAAACTGTGCGCCATGATGCCTCCTCGAGGGTCCACCTGTGACAGGAGGTTTTATTTCTGGGGGGGTGGGGGGGGGGTTTGAGGGGTACAGAGTGATGGGCCTGCCATGGGATGAGTCCCCGATACAAATACCCCAAATACCCCACTGCTACACACTCTCACAGCTGCTGTGCAGAAGCACTCAGGAACTAAACCTCCTGCAAGAATAACTCTGTGCTGGAGAGGCAGACCAGTGCTAGTACAACACAAAATATCTATCTCTCTCTCTCCATCCCTCTCTATCCCTCCCTCTGCATCTCTCCCTTTCTCTCTCTCTTTCACTCTCTCCCTCTGTTCTCTCTTTCTCCATCTCTCTCCATCCCTCCCTCTCTCTCCATCCCTCTCTCTCTCTTTCACTCTCTCCCTCTGTTCTCTCTTTCTCCATCTCTCTCCATCCCTCTCTCTCTCTTTCACTCTCTCCCTCTGTTCTCTCTTTCTCCATCTCTCTCCATCCCTCCCTCTCTCTCTTTCACTCTCTCCCTCTGTTCTCTCTTTCTCCATCTCTCTCCATCCCTCCCTCTCTCTCTTTCACTCTCTCCCTCTGTTCTCTCTTTCTCCATCTCTCTCCATCCCTCCCTCTCTCTCCATCCCTCTCTCTCTCTTTCACTCTCTCCCTCTGTTCTCTGTCTCTCCCCATCTCTTTCCGCCCCCCCCCCCCTCTCTCTCTCTCCCTACTGAGGCATTCATCCCTGCCATGTGCTGTTGCTATGGGGCCCCTGGGGGCCACTGTTGGAGAGATCCTGGTGTTGCTTGTCTCACGCGTGACCGTGTGGCACAAGAGTCACTATTACCGGCCTGTGCTAAAGACCCATGCCCCCCGCCTGGATTCCACCCCTGTCACATGACAAGAGGCATGGTTCAGCTTGGCATTTGGTAACCCTGTATGTGATTGGCTGAGATGACGCATACCTGTGTGTAAAAAAACAAAAACACTTTGCTGGCGTTTATGCAGACAAAGGCACATCAGTACATTCCCTTGCGGATGTTTCTAAATGAAGGACTAAGCGCAGATAATCACGTTAATGTTTCTCTTCACTGAGAATAATAAACAGAGCGCAAACACTGGCTAATCGCATTACACTCGTCTCGCTCACATTTCTCCTGCCTGCCTGTCTGTCTGTCTGCCTGCCTGTCTGTCTGTATCAGTCTGCCTGTCTGCCTGCCTGTCTGTATCAGCCTGCCTGTGTGTCTGTCTGCCTGTCTGTGTGTCTGTCTGTCTGCCTGCGTGCCTGTCTGCCTGCCTGCCTGTCTGTCTGTCTGCAGCATAGCCTCGCAGACTCTCGTTCTACACCAAAAATCTTCCTCACTGCCTTCGATGTGTGAAGCATTTGTGATGTAATGTAGCAAATCTGTGGCCTTACGGCTTTGCCATGGAAACGGGACGTGACACTTCCTCCCCTTTGGGCCATGTGACGAGTGTATCTTCCTTCCCCAGAGGCTTCCAGACAGAAACGCGGCTTTGAGCTCCTAATATTGGGGACAGAAGAAGAGGTGATGGCCAGGGAAGGACAGCTCTTAATGAGCGTTGGGGAGAAAGTGGCGGCTGATTGGACTGGCTTGGGTTCCATTGAACTGCCTTTACCAAGATACAAAGAGGCCTCGGTAATGAGGAGAGAATATACCCCGAAAAGATATTTCTGAGGAAAATTAAAGATAAACGAAGGAGCGCAACGCCATTCCAGCGTCCCGCGGGCCGTGCATACATCAAACAACTACGAGAAAAGAACAAAGAGACAACTTCTTTATTCTGAGACGGAGAGAGATGGAGGGAGGAGAGAGATGGAGGGAGGAGAGAGATGGAGGAGAGAGATGATGGTCGTCATTTCTCGCTCCTCATCTCTAAAATAGATATAATTTGAAAATGCATGAGAACACATTGGCTCAGGCACACGTGAGCTGGTGACAGCGCTTCTCCGCAGAACCCTTTCTACCCAAACCTCCATTCTTACTCTATTAACATGGCTATCTCTGGCAGCAGGAAGTGCTCCACTACAGAGTCACTCAGTGACAAGGCACTATCTGCACAACACCCACCACACATGTCCCCTGTCATGCAGTCTATTAACCTGTCCCACACTTTCAAAGAGAGAGGGAAGAGAGAGAGAGAGAGAGAGAGAGGGAGGGAGAGAGAGAGGGAAGGGAGAAGAACCGGAGAATGTTCTGAATTTTTATTTAATTTATTACAATTTATATTGCATTGAATTATGATAGCAACTGATCAACTGATCACCATATTAATCGGTCCAATTTAATTAATCAACGATTGTTTAGAACACCACCTAATTTGAGATAAAATTGATTGATCTTTTTAACGTAAAATTTTGACATTTTAAACATGTACTGCAATGATATTCTGGTAAAAGTAAGTAACATGGGGGGTGTAAATTCTGCTCAGAGTTAAACAGACATTTCAGCTGTTAGTGGAAACAGAGGGTCATGTGACCATAAAGCACAAAGCACACCACCGCCACTGTAAACAGCGCTTTGTACAAGGGCAGTAGTGACTAGTTTACAGGATCCTTTCAGAGATGAAAGTGGTTATGGAAAAAACCTCCAGCGCCCCATGAGACTCTCACTAAACTGGCAGCACCACGTTACACAAACAACTCTAGATGTCAAGTCAAAACCACAAGTGCATCCCAAAAAATCCACTCAATCGCAGTCTGGAGGCCATCCAATGGGTGGCCAAGGAGGTTGAGGACGGGGTTTATAGAAGCAGAAGATTTTATATTAGTATGTAATTAACACATTTAAAGTTTCCCAATTATAAAACCAAGTAATTCTCAAGTAATGAAAAAAACAAAACAAACAACTAATGTGTTTATTCGGTTGACGGCCCTATATACACACACAGCCTTTTGAATAATCAAAAAAAGCTATCTCTGTAAAAATACAAGACACAAATAAAATATTATTTAATTGAATATAAATATTACTGTGTCTCTGGCTCAAGAAAAGTTATGATTTATTAAGATTGAGACCAGTAACTTTACAGTAACTTTCTACATTCACAGGGTTTTGAACTCTGGGGTGGTGAGGGGGACATTGAAAAGGATGATTTATAATAAAGTGTGTTTGAAGAGATTGCCTCTTCACACGACTGAGTGTCTCGTCTCTCTATACACTTAATACAAGTGCATAAGTACAGACTGTCTCCTTGGTCTGACTGTGTCTCCTAAGCAGACCTGGAGCCTTGCTTCACTCACAATAGGGAAGGAGAGAGAGAAGCAGAAAAAAGGTTGAGAGAGAGAGGGAGAAAAGAGGGTGAAGAAAAAAAGGAGAAGGGGAAGACTCTGTGCCAGCCTGTTCCAGCTCTACAGTGGGAAAGGGCTATAATGAGCCAGCCTGTTCCAGCTCTACAGTGGGAAGGGGGTATAATGAGCCAGCCTGTTCCAGCTCTACAGTGGGAAAGGGCTATAATGAGCCAGCCGGTTCCAGCTCTACAGTGGGAAGGGGGTATAATGAGCCAGCCTGTTCCAGTTCTACAGTGGGAAAGGGGTATAATGAGCTAGCCTGTTCCAGCTCTACAGTGGGAAAGGGGTATAATGGGCCAGCCTGTTCCAGCTCTACAGTGGGAAAAGGGTATAATGAGCTAGCCTGTTTCAGCTCTACAGTGGGAAAGGGGTATAATGGGCCAGCCTGTTCCAGCTCTACAGTGGGAAAAGGGTATAATGAGCTAGCCTGTTCCAGCACTACAGTGGGAAAGGGGTATAATGAGCTAGCCTGTTTCAGCTCTACAGTGGGAAATGGGTATAATGAGCCAGCCTGGTTCCAGCTCTACAGTGGGAAAGGGGTATAATGAGCTAGCCTGTTCCAGCTCTACAGTGGGAAAGGGGTATAATGGGCCAGCCTGTTCCAGCTCTACAGTGGGAAAAGGGTATAATGAGCCAGCCTGTTCCAGCTCTACAGTGGGAAAAGGGTATAATGAGCCAGCCTGTTCCAGCTCTACAGTGGGAAATGGGTATAATGAGCCAGCCTGTTCCAGCTGTTCGATGGAGGTTTACTCTTTGGTGGCTGACGTACCTTTGTCTTGCAGGAACAGTGATCCTAATCTCCCGGCCGTCTTAACGCCTTAGTCCTCTCCATCACTCTCGGAGCTCACTGTGAATCCCGCCGGAGTGGATAAGCTCAGGTTTCCCTCTCTGGCTCAAAGGCTTTACTTCACTAAGCCCTCTTCAGTCTTTCACAAGCCCATGAAGACAGCTCAGGTGTAGGGAGAGGATGAGAACGGCAGTGATACAGGACCAAATGCAGCTAACGCTTGTACCTTATTTAATACTGGATATGTGAATAATAATAATAATAATAAGAAGAACATTTAATGCCTTTGAAATGGCATGGAATATTTTGTGGAATCACATGGGATCAAACTAAAAAAAAATCTGCAGTTTAAAAAATTTCATGATTTGCGAAAAAAAGAATGTGATGCAAAACCCAAACGTGATGACCCAGGGCTTTTCAGTGCAGTACTCCAGCCTGAACAGCAGGGGGTGCTGAGAAGATCCCAGTATCGGGGAATCTTCTGCTCATTCCAGGGCTACTGTTGCCGCTGGACCCGCAAAGAATGAAGCAACGCTTACTTACACAGGAAAAGGGGCTGTTGTGTACTGTAATACTGGATGTTATTTAAAACAGCACAGCTACCTGGAGGTTATGCAGAACTCAAGAAATCAAAAGGCATCAAAAGCAAAACAATGAATAAATAAGCAAAGCAGTGGTTCTCCAGAGTGTTTATGTGTGATTTGGCCAGGGGGGTGCAGCCTGTGGGAGGGGGTGTTGTGGGAGGGGGGCGGGGCGCTGGGAGGGGTGGGGGGGGGGGTGGGGGGGCTGTATGTTTGCAGGCACTCAGGTGAGTGTGACCGGAGCTGTAAAAAGATGCATTATGAGTCCTGCATTATTCAGTCACCCTGCGGATCCCGGGAGGCAGGATTACACAGTCATTTCAGCCTCCTGCTTCCTTCCAACTTAATCTCTGTACGCGCAGCGTGTGAGGATACCTGTACGCGCAGCGTG
>CM056389.1:3642733-3667733 GCA_029718625.1 Synaphobranchus kaupii | reverse complement strand
AACACTACAGCTCCCAGAACCCTCTGAACAATACAGCTCCCTCCTAACACTACAGCTCTCTCTGAACACTACAGCTCCCAGAACCCTCTGAACACTACAGCTCCCAGAACCCTCTGAACAATACAGCTCCCTCCTAACACTACAGCTCTCTCTGAACACTACAGCTCCCAGAACCCTCTGAACACTACAGCTCCCTCCTAAACACTACAGCTCCCAGAACCCTCTGAACACAACAGCTCCCTCTGAACACTACAGCTCCACACCGCACAGTGTGTCACAGTACACCAGCTCTGGGGAAAACTATTATTTAAAACATACAAAAAAGGCAAACATCCCATGTTAGATTAAACAAGCTAAGCCCTCTGTTTATTATTTATTATGGCTGCATGAAAAAGCAGACTGTGGTGAGTGCAAGTAGTTGTAGTCAGTGCTAAAAAAAATCCAACATCCAAAAAGTGAAATAATTCCAAGTAAGAATTTGGCCCAGAAGTGCAACTCACACGTCTTTAGAGTTCGGTCTGAGTCTTGTTTGATGTGTGAAGCGAATGAAGTTACAAGCACCTACCGTGGCCATTTTTATTTATATTTAAACCCGTTAAAAGGGCGCTGTTTAAAAATGTTCCAACAAAGAAAGCATGTGGAGAAACATTGCTGCTTCCAACTGTTAAAAAACCATGGTAACCCCAGGACCCCAGTGATGCCTGAAAGCCGTCCAGCAGCCGCCTGCACTACCCAGCAATGCGACCTCCGACCTTCCAGCCGACGGCACGGAGCCAGGCAGAGCGTGTTGTCCCTTGGGCATCTGGGATACGGTGTGTGTGTGTGTGTGTGTGTGTGTGTGTGTGTGTGTGTGTGTGGGGGGGGGGGGTCATGGGAGGTCTTGTTAGAGCTAAACCCTCCCGATATAGTGAAATGCCCAGGGAGCTGTTCGGCAGCCAACGAGAAGACTACAGAGGCCCGGAACTGAAATCGGTGTCGTCATGGTGACAGGCAGAGCAGCTAGTCAGACAGTTTGACCTCTGGGTCCCTGGCTGACATGACTCTCAGCTTATCTTATGATGTTCAGCAAAGTAATGCCAACCCTATGACCAATATTCCTGCAAGCAGGCTTATGAATGGTTTATAATATGTTATAACAACAGGGCTACTGTGTTATGCTGTGGTTGTGAAGGTGTTATGAAGGCTTCATGAAGGCAGTAGGAATTTGAACGGAATGAGAGCCCACCTGGTAACAGTGGGCCGTAAAGCATCCCACAATGCAATAGGCAGCTTCGCATCACCTGTGTGTGAATCAAACTCCTTTGTCTTTTTATCGGCCCTGAAGCCGATGCCTCTTTAATTAAGTTAAGAGTCGCCTGAGAGACATTTTAACAAGAAGGGCATTAAAGATCGCCGTAAACAAGCAGAAAGAGCCGACAGATAATCTATAAGCCATTAATTAAAAGGTGGAGCTCCTCTGCTTACTCCACTTTAAATAATTTAATGATGAAGACCCCCCCCCCCCCCCCCCGCGCATGTTAACGAGCGTAGGGCTAGCGTCGGCTCGGCAACCATCCCGCCCAACCTCACCCGCGTGCAAACCCGCATTAGCCCAACCGTACCAGGGGTCAGAGTGCTAATGGCTATTGTATATTTTCTGAGAGTTAATCTGGAGGGGAGGGGTTCATGGCATGAGTGTCTGTACATAATGACTGTAAATATGCATAAATACAGACCTCCCCTGGGGGCATAAATACAGACCTCCCCTGGGGGCATAAATACAGACCTCCCCTGGGGGCATAAATACAGACCTCCCCTGGGGGCATAAATACAGACCTCCCCTGGGGGCATAAATACAGACCTCCCCTGGGGGCATAAATACAGACCTCCCCTGGGGGACAGCGGTACAGTCGGGATATTTTATTTTCATGTTATATTATATTATTATATTTTTCTTGTCCTCTGGGACTGATCCGTGACGGTGGCTATCCAATTAAAAGGCAGAACAAAGCAGGGCTGCTCTTACTGATGACCGATGGAGAACGTCCTTTTTCATGTGCTGTCGAGGCCAGGTGGGGGGGGGGGGGCTGGTGTCCTTCACAGAACGGTGTGTCATTGTGATGTGGTGGCGGTTTGTGGCGTATCGGGGGGGGCGGGTGGGGGGTGGGGGGTGGCGTAGCCGCGCGTGCTCAGGTTATAAACTCCCACTCTGCCAGTGGAAACATGCTGTGACACCGTAGGTCCTGCAGGGGGCGCTGGAGGAAACGGAGGGCACAACAGGACGAGCCCAGAGTGCCAATCCGCAGCGCTGACCTTTAACCTTTAACACAGGTCAAGGTGATGCCTCTACACTCATCCCTGTCTCCATGCCCCAATGTACATCCAGAGGAGATGGGACATTGTGAAATTATTTTGGGCAGAAGCATTTTTATTTCTCCCCAGATTTCCTCCAGAGTGTATTGATTGAGGCATAATTGTAAATGTTGGAGCAGAGAGAGAGAAACTCTGACCCTCTTCATGTTGATTTCCCAAAGGACTTGTAAAAGATTGACTTTCCCCGCTGACAGAGTTTCACATTGTGTGTCCTTTTCTCTTTTAGGCCGGCCGCGCTATTAGCTAAACGATGCCACACTTTCCTTTCATGCCTCAGACCTGCATTTGAAAGGACGCTGGAGACCGGGTCAAGAGCAACGAGCTCAGATCACTAAAATAACATGCCTTTCGACCACTTTGCGTGAAATGCACTTAATATTTCTTTTTTTTTTTTTTACCATGAAATAGTGCCTGCTGACGTAGCCGTTTGAAGAAAGCTTTCAGGGCAAAATTGGCTCACTGAAGAACAGCCTCAGCGGTCTCAGGATTACAGCGGTCTCAGGATTACAGCGGTCTCAGGATTACAGCGGGAGTCACCGCCCTTTGGGCGCTCGCTTCTTTGTCTTCTATTGAAAAGATGCTCATTAACATCGTTTCCAGAGCGTAATTGTAGCAGAGAGGCAGGTTCATGGAGCGCCCGCGTTATAATCGCCTGGGCAGGGTAACAACCGCGCCGCACAGCTGCAGTTCAGTAACTAGCCCGTGGGTGGGAGTAGGAAAGCCTCACCAAAAATATGCTCAGGAACCAAAGAGAAGTCCCATGGCAACGTTAACCGAGGAGCCGTCTCTTCTGTTGGTCACATCACCGGATACATTAATTGGTCTGTGTCCTGCGATTCCAGCAGTGATCGCAGAACACCAACCAATCACAGCCACGGAGAGCTGTCCCTCAGCCGACCAGCCAATCACAGCCAGAGGGAGCGGTCTCTCAGCCCACGAGCCAATCACAGCCACAGAGAGCTTTCCCTTAGCAGACCAGCCAATCACAGCCAGAGAGGACAGCGGTTAAAGATAACGTGGAAACAATCATACACATGTAAGGGGAAACATATGATAAATTTTGTACGGTTACATTTTGACAGTCTTTCAGAGAATGACGTGGTATAGCACCTCCTCAGATAGTAAAACTCTGACCATAAGGCCATTGATTTAAGTCCCTCTGCTCTCGTACACTTTTCTACTTGATCTGGTCCATATACACAGGCAGGATACTGTTAGCAGCAGTGGCAACAGCACCGTTAGTGCCGTTAGCACTGGTAGCACCGTTAGCGCCGTTAGCACCATCAGCGCCGTTAGCGCCGTTAGCACCGTTAGCACCATCAGCACCGTTAGCACCGTTAGCGCCGGTAGCACCATCAGCACCATTAGCGCCGTTAGCACCGTTAGCACCATCAGCACCGTTAGCACCGTTAGCACTGGTAGCACCGTTAGCACTGGTAGCACCGTTAGCGCCGTTAGCAGCATTAGGATGGGCACTCACCTGTATCTCCACCCCGTAGCCCATGTAGACAGTCACAGTGAAAGTGCAGTCCAGGCTGGGATGGCTCCATGCAGCAGGCGCAGGGGGAACCTCCATGTACCCTTCAGGGGCCGTGAGGTTAGTGCTACATGGAACTGCAAAGACAAATGAAGAAGATACATCAGGAACTCCCCCCGATACTATCCCCCCACCTGTACAATCCCATCTCCCTCTCTTGCTCGATACTATCCCCCCACCTGTACAATCCCATCTCCCTCTCTTGCTCGATACTATCCCCCCACCTGTACAATCCCATCTCCCTCTCTTGCTCGATACTATCCCCCCACCTGTACAATCCCATCTCCCTCTCTTGCCCGATACTATCCCCCCACCTGTACAATCCCATCTCCCTCTCTTGCTCGATACTATCCCCCCACCTGTACAATCCCATCTCCCTCTCTTGCTCGATACTATCCCCCCACCTGTACAATCCCATCTCCCTCTCTTGCTCGATACTATCCCCCCACCTGTACAATCCCATCTCCCTCTCTTGCTCGATACTATCCCCCCACCTGTACAATCCCATCTCCCTCTCTTGCTCGATACTATCCCCCCACCTGTACAATCCCATCTCCCTCTCTTGCTCGATACTATCCCCCCACCTGTACAATCCCATCTCCCTCTCTTGCTCGATACTATCCCCCCACCTGTACAATCCCATCTCCCTCTCTTGCTCGATACTATCCCCCCACCTGTACAATCCCATCTCCCTCTCTTGCTCGATACTATCCCCCCACCTGTACAATCCCATCTCCCTCTCTTGCTCGATACTATCCCCCCACCTGTACAATCCCATCTCCCTCTCTTGCTCGATACTATCCCCCCACCTGTACAATCCCATCTTCCTCTCTTGCTCGCTCGCTCACTATCTGCTCTCTCTCTCTTGCTCGCTCGCTCACTATCTGCTCTCTCTCTCTTGCTCGCTCGCTCACTATCTGCTCTCTCTCTCTCACTCACTCTCTCTCGCTCTCAATTCAATTCAATTCAATTCAATTTGCTTTATTGCCATTTGTACTGACAAAGCATACAGTATGAAAACAAAACAAGGGCATACATCTCTCTTTCTCTCTGTCTCTCTTTCTCTCTGTCTCTCTGTCTTGTCTGGATGTTTTTCTGTCTATTTGGGGGCCTTGGGAATATGATGAATAAAGTCCAGGATGATATTTGACGTGTTTGTCTTTTTGATTTTTTAGATTTAGATTTTTTTAACCCCCTCCCCCCATGTATGTGCATTTTGCGCTTATTTGTTGTCTGAGAGAGCAGCTGATGTCATTTAATCTCTGAATGACCGGTACCTAAGGAACGAGTTTTATTAAAGGTGCTTTTAAATTCAAATTCTCTCTCTTGCCCTCTGTCTCGCTCTGTCTGTCTCTCTCTCTCTCTCTCTCTCTCTCTCTCCCTCTCTCTCTCTCTCTCTCTCCTCGCTTTAATTGACTTTCCGGGCGTGTTGGTTTCCCGAGGGATGAGCAGCTGGCCTTTGGGGTCTTGGAGGAGAGCTCAGGTGTGGAGGCCAGGCGCAGATCATTTTCTGCTACCTTGAAGTTGTTTCCGCTCGGCCGACCTCTTTATCTGCCTCTCCGGTCGAGAGCCGGCAGCGCTGGGGGACTGTCTGCTCTTTCATTTCTCTTATTTTTCTCTCCTTTTTTTTCTAGAGGAGTTTAAGAGGAGCGCACAGGTCTGCCTTACTCTCCTCTCTCTCTCTATCTCTCTCTCTCCCTCTCCCTCTCTCTCTCAATTTCAATTTCAAAGTGCTTTATTGGCTTGACAAATACAGGTATTTGTGTTGCCAAAGCAGGGGTTACATAATAAAATTATGTACAATATGGCTGATAACTATGTACAATAATTATTATAATAAAAATGCCAAAAGCAAAAATTACAGTAAGTGATGTTAAGCGTGGTGTGTGTGTGTTTGTCTGTGTGTGTATGTGTGTGTGTGTGCGTGTGAAAATGTAAGTTAGTACATGTGTATGCTGCGAGCTTGTTTGTGTGTGTGCTTGTGTGCATGACAGGGTCACACACTGTTCTTCAGAGTGTAGCAAGAGAACACAAATTGTGCTGCGAGTATGCAGCGGTCTTTATTTCCCTTCTTAAGAAGACTAATTTATCTGCATGGGGCAAATTTTCCTTCTCCCTCTCTCTCTCTGCCCCCCCAGAGGTCTCCTTTTGCCCTCCATGCACCCCCCTTAAAACATTAATGGGATACTCATTCATTGAGAGATAGCTTGGAGAGGCGTGCTGTACCTGGGCTCTGTATGGTGGTGATAATTGTGGTGCTGATGATAGTGGTGGTGGTCGTTGTGGTTTTCTCATCTATATCTCCAGAGGATGATAATGTCATTGCCGTGACCTCATTGGTTGGTCCTGTGTTCCACTCAACTCCCATTCGCTGCCGCGTCGCCACGCCAGCCTCCCTCGCAGAAGTTCTGAAGGAGCTGGCAAGGCTGGTTCCCATGGCGATCGCCTCAGGACCGGCAGGCTGCTCTCCAGTGTGGGCGGTGTGGGCGGGGGCAGATGGGGAGGAGCCAAGCATTGGAGGAAGAGCATCTGAGCTCCTCCCACTGCTATTGGAGGCCACACCCTCTGGCACCACGGAAGCAAGCAGCTCAGGATTGGGGGTTTCCGTGGTGATTATGGGGGGCGTGGCTGCTGTGGTACTGGTGATGTCATAGAAGGTGGGCGTGTCCCTTTGGGGCAGGAGGTGGGCGGGAGAGCGGCCCCCCAGGGGAGAAGTGGGGGTTGGAATCGAGTCTTCCTCTTTGGGGGCGGGGTCTTGATGGCGGGAGAAGCCCATGAAGAGGGCGGGGTGGTGGTTGAGGATGTGGACCGGGGTCACCGTAGTAACGTGGACCTCCCCCTCAGAGCTGTGTGTGGGAGAGTACTGACTCCGTCCTGCATCCACCTCCTCAGCTAGGGAACCTGGAGAACACACACACACACGCACACACACACACACACACACACACACACACACATACACACACACACACACACACACACACACACACACACACACACACACACACACACACACACACACATACACACATACAAACACACACATACACACAGACAGAGAGAGAGAGAGAGAGAGAGGACCTGTCAGCTGCTGCTATGACATTGTATCGTAATGATGCTGTCTGCATATGAACTGCACAAGACTCTTTGTTGCTTCTGTTTGTTTCTCCTGGGAATTTTTCCACAAAGAGGATCTGAAACCTACTCAATTTCCCTGAGCACAGAAGCCAGAATTCTTTCTGTGTGAGAATGAGAGGGTGCATCCGGGGTAGTTACAGTAGTTAGAGCAATGTTCTCTGCTGCTATTTTAACACTATTGCACATCCCTGTTGTAATTAGAGACAGTTTAAACATGGGCTTAAACACCTTACCAAATGAACAAAGATGAACAGTACAGGTGGTAATAGCTCAGGAGATGGATTTAGTGTAAAAGGGCTGATTGGTGCATGAAAGGCAAAGAGAGCTTCATCATGATTGCTAATTTACATATGCTCTCTCCTCCCCTTCCCCAAATTAATAAAAACTCCAGATTTAGCACCATGCTGCTTTAATTAGAAGATATGATAACCGTGGAAAATAAATAACTTCCCCGCCTTCTCGCTAAAACTGCACCTGACAGGATAACATCAGTAGCTCTGCAGGATGCTGCTCCTCTGACGGAAGTGTTGATTTCTCCTCAACGCTTCATTTCCATTCTAATTGTACTCTCTCAGTCCTAACAGTGATCTCCTTCAAACAATAAAACATGTTGTACCAACATCATGCGCCACAAAGAGAATGCAGCTAAAGTTAATCACCGTGAAAATAAAAAATCCACCATGGTAAAGGTCTGAAATGAAAAACCAAACTAAGTTAAATTTTTATCTTCCACAAAGCTTCGAATAAAAAAAAGAACAGATCTCTCCCAAATAAAAGATATGTTATTCAGTTACATTGTGTTCAGAAAATCAAGATGTTCCTAAATGAAATTACACAAAAACAGGATAATTATGAACAGAACCGGTTTCCTTACCGCTCTGCTGGGATGTCCATGAAGGACACTGAGGGCCCTATCTTACACCCGGCGCTAAGCGGCGCTAACCCAAACGCAAGTGTCTTTGCTATCTTACACCCGGCGCTAAGCGGCGCTAACCCAAACGCAAGTGTCTTTGCTATCTTACACCCGGCGCTAAGCGGCGCTAACCCAAACGCAAGTGTCTTTGCTATCTTACACCCGGCGCTAAGCGGCGGTAACCCAAACACAAGTGTCTTTGCTATCTTACACCCGGCGCTAAGTGGCGGTAACCCAAACACAAGTGTCTTTGCTATCTTACACCCGGTGCTAAGCGGCGCTAACCCAAACGCAAGTGTCTTTGCTATCTTACACCCGGCGCTAAGCGGCGCTAACCCAAACGCAAGTGTCTTTGCTATCTTACACCCGGCGCTAAGCGGCGCTAACCCAAACGCAAGTGTCTTTGCTATCTTACACCCGGCGGTAGGTTCATTATAATGCCTAACGCTCACGCCGCTTAACTAGCATGTACTCTTGCGCCGTTTGGGCATCATTAGTGAACTGGTCTTGAAGATGAGGAGTGGCCAGCATTCTTTTTGGCGTATTGCTATCTTGAGCCAGCAGAAAGCGCTTGCGCTAGAACCACCACTAACCTGGTCTAAAGTAGTGATGTGTCGTTCATGAACGATCCTATTCTTTTGAACGGCTCTTTGGTAGGAACGAAGGGAACCGAGTCTCGTAGGTATCTGAGCCGTTCTTTTTCCCCAAGTTTTCCCTAGAGTGTTTCCCATCAAAAATATTTCATAAAACGCAACCATGTTTTTGGTATATTATATTTTATATTAGAGTACATTTCCATAGCCTATAAGATTTTAGTCACGTTAACTGTCGCTGTTAAAAATACAGAGCGAAGTTCACAAACTCCGTTGGTAGGTTTAAATACATTTCCCATGCACCCCTACTGGGGAATGACGTTGTCGAATGTGTTGTTTTGATACTTGTGTTGCTTTCAAAATAAAGGGAGAGTTTGCATTAGTTCTTCAACTCGCAAATTATTCGTCGTCTCTCTATCGCTCAACTTCCACAACCTTGCATACTATATCGACAGGAAGTCTTACGTCTTGTAAAGTGAGTGGGAAATATTATACATTAGGCTATATAGCCTATATTACATTTAATCAATTTCTAATCCATTTCTAATTATTATTATATTCTAATTTAAGTGCGTGTGTGTGGGGGCAGTAGAAAACCGTAATGAAGTGAACGTAAATATGAAAAAAAAAAAAAGATATGTAGGTAGAGTAGCCTATCATATATGTTCACGTGTTATTTATGTCTTCTGCTAATGGGCAGATGTTTACAGTCCTCTGCCAGACATTTGGCGACTAGTATGTGCATTATTAGATTTAGTAGGCTAGTGTAATCCTGCCATTCGTAGTCGTAAAGTGCCCCCCTCTCACACATGCATGCATGCACACATACACGCAAAAAGAACGAAGAGCCGTTCTTTTGAATGGCTCTCGGAAACGAACGGAGCCATAAGATCCGGTTCCCTTAAAAGAGCCATAATTCCCATCACTCTAAAGTCATGTCGCAGTTGTCGCTGCAAAGCCTTCGCCATAGTAGGATTCGTAAATTTGCGACGAGTGCGTCAAATAATGACGCAAAAGGCCTCCTTCTGCGTCTAGAGGATGACGCCGTAGGAGCTGCCCAAGCGTCGCTATGTGACGACTTGGGAGTGAGACCAGGCTGGGTTGGGGGTGGGGTACGGGAATCACAAACTCAGAAAAATCTACGCACACACGGCGAAGACTGAGCGGGCATGCTCGCAGTCGGTTATCATGAGCAAAGCCTTCGCCATAATAGGATTCGTAAATTTGCGACGAGTGCATCAAATAATGACGCAAAAGGCCTCCTTCTGTGTCTAAAGGATGACGCCGTAGGAGCTGCCCAAGCGTCGCTATGTGACGACTTGGGAGTGAGACCAGGCTGCAGTTGTATACATGTTATTTTAACAGCGCATATAAGTGCGTCTACAAAGGCGTGTGCACAATATGCGTACCCTCCTGTCTGTTACACACAGGGGCGCGCACAAGCATGATTAAAATATCAAGATTACAATGTGAAATAGTATTATTGTGTAGCCTATATCAAAAAATACCTAATAATAAAAGGGTCCATAGCCTACCTTTCCCTCAGCGAAGGGAATGCCATGCACATTAAATTGCTTTCAGCCACTCCATCAACATCCAGGCGATGTGCGATGGTACGGGACAATGGCTATCCATTAAAAAGCAGCTGATAACACCTATATCAAGCCTAATGCGCGAATTGTCATTTACACCTAATGCGTGAATTGTCACTCAATGGAAAACTCGCGCACGGCAATAGACGGACATTTAAGTTCTGAAAATGTGCTTCAGATGTCATTACAATACAGCTCTATGAATACAGCCTGTAAGTAAATAGAATGGTTTGTGACTGAAAAAAGTTCAAAACCTTGTCCAGTGAATATTGCATTTATTGTTTTTCAAATAGCCTAGGCTACAGCGGATTCGCTGTGCATAAGGTTTTTTTCGATAGCCTATGGTTAAAAAACGGAGATGTCACCATGTTAACTAAATTGTAACCTTAGCTATTCTTCGTCCTTCATATTTTTTAAATTACAGTGACCAGGTTTCCATACTCTCACAGTTTAAAACCCAGCTGATTTCACCCGTTATTCCATAACTGAACAAAAACGATTTTCAAGAGAACTAAGCGTCTAATTAGAAGCTAAAACAAATTTGCAGCACGTTTACACAATTAATTCACAATTAATTTTAATGCCATTCTCTGCACGTGTGCTGCATGTTCTCTGTTTCCCCTGCTGTAAGTCGCACGTTTCACGGTCTTCCTGGGAAAGTGGATTGTTTTAAAGGATTACGCTACGAGTAAAACAGGTTGGTCACATTTCCATAAACAGGACATTATTAAACAAGGGGAAATATGCGTGAACATATGGGTTGCGAACCTGACAGCTTTATTGTAGGCTATTTAGTGTCATCATTAAGGCAAAATAACGGTATGTATGTTATTAATCAATATTAGCCTACTATGCAGGTAGCCTAATGAACTTTGGATGAAGCTTGAACTTCGAGAACTCCATGAGAACAGCCTCTTGGAATTGATGTTTGACACTTTCATTGCATAATCAAACGAAATTCGCTGAACAAGCAGGCTAATTTGGCGTTTTCTAAGGTGAGACTGAAGCCATTGATAGCTTATTCAACGTTCATTGCTAGGGATAGCTGCTACATTATGCAAAGGATGTGCTTTGCCTTGTCTGTTTCTGTAATGATGATGTCTCTGTACGCACTTACTGTACGTCGCTTTGGATAAAAGCGTCTGCTAAATAAATGTAATGTAATGTAATGTTATTCTCAGCTGTTGCAGGTCCTTTTAACGAAATTTAACCGCATATATTTTGTAAAATAACAGCCCTGTCTGGAATTACCGGGAACTCATAGGCTAATGATTAGTCCGAATAATATTGATCATACTCCATTTAGCCTATTCCTTGATCACACTAAACACGCACGAGCATGTCTGTTTCGCCATCAAGCAATCCGCCAAGGTGGAAAAGCAGGCTTTTAAAGGGAATGGGATATGACATTTTGATTGGTTTATTGCATGTCACGCCCAAGACACACCTATAATTAATGAAGCGACTAGGTTCAGCCCAGTTGCACCTTGCGCCGTGCTTAGCGCCAAAAAAAACACGCCGTTAAAATAGCAAAAGTTGAACTTGGACATGCCCAAAATTGACTTTACGCCATGCGCTTAGACTAAGCGCCAAGATTGCCAAGATAGGGCCCTGAGTCTCTCTCAAATAAATATAATAAATAAATAAAATCTACGGCTGTAGAGCTCAGGCTGGGCAGCTGATAACCAGCTGAAAGGGATTCTGGGAAATAGGGCCCCTGAGTTCCACCATTAGGCCCTGAGAAGACCAATCACAACACTTCCTCCTCAAAGCCTTGTGAGGCTGTTTGACTGGGTCTGAAGGGCTGCGGCCCTCAAAACACAAACATGTCTCTACATGTCACCCTCCGGCACCCTCCGACACCCTCCTCTTTTCAGTGACTTTAGAGCTTTATCTTTCCCTCTTTCAGTTTTATTTGAGCTGCACAGTGTGGAGAGAGAGAGAGAGAGAGAGACAGAGAGAGAGAGAGAGAGAGACAGAGAGAGAGAGAGAGAGACAGAGAGAGAGAGATAGATGGGGGCGATGCTGAACTGAAACACTGTTAAAAAGTCGATGTGAAAATACAATTCTCCAAACATTGCAAGATGGATGAACAGCTTTAATCTCTATTACCGTAATATCACATCTTTGTAAAGACAAGCTGTGGATATGATTTATGCCAGAAAAAACATCTCCGATGTGTACAGCACGATATGCACTACCAGGAGAGAACACAGCAGTTGTAAATTATTCTAAAACGGAAAGAAATATCTTATAAGAAAAATATCAAAATAAAAAGCAAGCCAGACTAAATCATTATTTGTGCAACCCTGGAACAAGGATCTGCAAAATGTGTGTGTGTGTGTGTGTGTGTGTGTGTGTGTGTGTGTGTGTGTGTGTGTGTGTGTGTGTGTGTGTGTGTGTGTGTGTGTGTGTGTGTGTGTGTGAAAGATGTTTGTCTGTGTGCATGTAACCCCTCCCCCAGACAGTAACCCTTCCCTGACTCCCTAAAGGCCAGTTCCCGCTCTGTCGTGAATGATAAACTTCATTAAATTACAACCACAAACAAACAAACAAACAAACAAACAAACAAACAAACAAATAAATAAATAAATAAATAAATAAATAAATAAATAAATAAATAAATAAATAAATAAATAAATAAATAAATAAATAAATAATACATACATACATACATACATACATACATACATACATACATACATATATATTATTATATATATATTACAGGCATTTAGCAGACGCTCTTATCCAGAGCGACTTACACAGCATTACAGGCATTTTAGCATTTTTTTTAAACTTATTATCCATTTATACAGCTGGATATATACTGAAGCGATTCAGGTTAAGTACCTTTAGCTCAAGGGTATAACGGCAGTGTCCTACCTGGGAATCGAACCTGCAACCTTTTGGTTACAAGGCCTGTTCCTTAACCATTATACTACACTAAATAAAGCCAGTGCTGAGGAAGCACAGCATCAATCTTGAATAAATTAAACTCTTTGAGAAAGAGGCATCCAGAGGGAGGAATAATAGACTGTAAATAGAGATGCTGCTGAATCTCCTCAGAGCGGCCGTGTGGCCGGTAACGGACAGTCTGGAGGATGATGTCATCAATTTAGCCCCTCCCTCCCACCACAGTCATGTCAGAGGAGAATGAGACAATCCCCACTTTTTTTAAAACGGTCGCCATTTATACTATGGTACAGAAGCTGGCGGGCAGATCAGTTTTCACGTTTGATGTTCGGCAGTGTCGAGTGTGGCCAGGTGTACAGACAGGTGTATGGCCAGGTATACAGCCGCTGCTGTAGAGAGAGAAAGAGAAAGAGAAAGAGAAAGAGAGAGCCGAGAGAAAAAAAGAGCAGCAAGAGAGAGATAAAGAAAGATGGCGTTTCCCTTTGATTTTCTCCGTTGTAGCAGCCAGCATAAAGAGCTGTAGAAGCCAATAGCAGCGTGGGGTAATAAAGCCGTTTTGAAGCTTCCTGTTTACCCACATGAGGGGGGTTGCAGTCTCACTGCAGATGAAAAGGGAGGAAGGGGGGGGGGGGGGGGGGGGGGGGGTGAGTTCCAGGCGGTGCTGGGGAGGGGTGCTGGGTGCTGGGTGGGGGTGTGTGGGTGAGTTCCAGGCAGTCTTTCTCATGTCAAACTCGAGAGCAAAGCCCCTTTTGTTTGAGTTATTTTCAGATCAAACACAGCCACTGCCTCTGGGATCCAACCCTGCTCTTTCTATGGAGAACAAATGCTCCTTCCTCCTCCTCCTCATCCTCCTCCTCCTCATCCCTTAGCTCACCAATACCGGCCGTGGTTTGCAGAGGCTGGTGCTGCCAGGTGTGTGGAAGGTGAGCGCCAGGTTGGTGCTCTTGTGGACACATCCTTAAACAGAGTTAGAGAGGAAATAAGTCCTCTGAATACTTTTTGTTTTTTTGCCTCATTTTTCTCTCCCAGTTGGATGTGTGAACGGCTCCCCTCCTGCTGAGCTTCGCTGGAGAAATTAAATAATTTTCCCCATTTCCTCCCGATTTGGAATATCTGGCCGCACCCTGAAGAACACTGCCCCCTGTACCCCCAAAAACACTGCCCCCTGTACCCCCAAAAACACTGCCCCCTGTACCCCCAAAAACACTGCCCCCTGTACCCCCAAAAAACACTGCCCCCTGTACCCCCAAAAACACTGCCCCCTGTACCCCCAAAAACACTGCCCCCTGTACCCCCAAAAAACACTGCTCCCACAATACAGGCCCTCCATTAAAGAATAAAAGCAGGGAGGGAGGGATGGAGGAAGAGGGAGGAAATGAATCCTGCAGTAACGGTGTATCCCAGAGAGCTGCGCTTCCTCAGATCATCACAGAGGCTTATTGAGCCTTTAGCTCTTTATCTCTTTAGCGCTACTCTGTTTAATACACTCATTCCCCAAAAAGCTGCTCAGTGAACTGGGCCCCTCAGAGGGGCTGAGTCAAACAAGCCTTTAATACAGGAGCCAACACTTAGACTGCCTGCTGCTGCTGCCCTCTCCTTCTCTCTCATCCTCTCATCCTCTCTATCTTTTGCTCTCATCCTCTCTCTCTCTTGCCAAGTTGTCTATATGAAAGAAGAGGAAGAACTGCATTATGGGTCAGGGGTCAATTGACCCCGTCTTTATGTTAAAGGGACTGCTTGCAGCCCGCATCAGGGTGGACTTCAGTTTTTATAGCCTCACAGACAACGTGGAGGCTTTTGTAAATTCAGGGTGACGTGTTGGTACTTCATTTTTGAAGTACTTTTTTATCCGTTTCATCCATTTCAAATTTTATTTATTTTCTTTTTGGGTCCTTGTAAAATGACCTGTTCCCGGTAATCGTGGTTGTTTTTGTCTTTTGTTAGTTGGACTTGTATTGTAGTTTGGCTAATTTGTTGTTTTCCCTTGGTTTTCCGTTAATATTTTTCTCTTTTTTTGTGATTTTACTTTTCAATTTATTTTCTTATTTTCTGTTTGGTTTGTAAATATGTGAACCCATACAGGTCTCGTACTTCGTTCTGTGCATTAAAGGAGAGGAGTCAAAGTCTCTCTATTTCTATCTCTGTCTCTCTTTCATCCTCTCTCTATCACTCGCTCTCTCTCTATCATACTCTCTTTCTCTCTCTCTCTCATCACCAGTCCACATAAAAAGACTCTTTGGGTCCATCTCTATGGGAACAGCCTAAAGAAGCACTCTGTCTTTTTTGTTCAAAACCTGCTACAGAATGGTGGCTTATTTCAATCAAGCCGTGAGTGCAATATAAACTGCTCAGATTAAACTGTGGAGGGCCCTGTATGTTCAGCTGGACTCAACAAACCACCACTCCCCCCCCAAAAAAATTTAAAATTTAAGTTGTGCGGCCAAGCTGTGTTTGAGAAAACTCAGGACATGAAGCGTGTAGAAACAGTGCGTCGGTCCATCCTGTGTGTGAAAAGTATGTAGAAACAGTGTGCCAGTCTGTGCTGTGTGTAAAAAGCATGTAGAAACAGTGCGTGGGTCTGTCCTGTGTGTGAAAAGCGTGTAGAAACAGTGCGTGGGTCTGTCCTGAGTGTAAAAAGCGTGTAGAAACAGTGCGTCGGTCTGTCCTGTGTGTGAAAAGTGTGTAGAAACAGTGCGTCAGTCTGTCCTGTGTGTGAAAAGCGTGTAGAAACAGTGCGTCAGTCTGTCCTGTGTGTGAAAAGCGTGTAGAAACAGTGCGTCAGTCTGTCCTGTGTGTGAAAAGCGTGTAGAAACAGTGCGTCAGTCTGTCCTGTGTGTGAAAAGCGTGTAGAAACAGTGCGTCAGTCTGTCCTGTGTGTGAAAAGCGTGTAGAAACAGTGCGTCAGTCTGTCCTGATGGCGCTCTGCCACCATTACACCCTCTGCGGGCACAGAGCCAACAAGCCCAGCTCATCTCAGCTCAGCCGCGTCCAATCAATTGCTGACCACCCTGGTGTCATACGGTGTTATCACCTGGGTAACCCCACCTGCCGGTGGTCTGACTGATTTACTGAGTTAGAGCTGGGGGTGTGTGTGTGTGTGTGTGTGTGTGTGTGGGGGGGGGGGGGGGGGGTCTCATGAGCCAGATGGACTGTGCTCAGGTGAGTGAGTCCGTTTCCATCCAAACCTGTTCCTCCCTGCGAGTCCCTGGCCCCACGATCCCGACTTAGAGATGTGAGTGAATCTGCCAGAATCCACAGAGTATTACTCGCCCCAGCAGTTACTGTAGGTACCTCATGCAAAACAAAGATGTACCCTCTCCTCCTTGCTCCTCTGCCCCCCCAGCCCCCACCTCCCCCAGCCCACCCACCACCTCACGATGGTATTACACACAGGCTCCCGCAATGTTGCCAATTCAAATCCGACCGCGCGACCTTTGTCGCATGTCCTCTCTCTTTCTCTCTCGCTCCCATTCTTCCTGTCTCTCTAATATTGTGCTGTCCAGTAAAGCTGGAAAAAGCCCAAAACAAATTTTAAAAAAAATTATAATAATAACAACAACAACAAGAGATTGAGTCATCAAGCTGAGAGCTATTTCAGAGAGTGGTAGTAATGTTATGTAAAATGTGTTGCTTTTCAGAAACTAATATTTCTTCTTGCCAAGATAAACTTGTGCGAAGAAAAAATTATGGCTTCCCTGCCAGTGTGGATATACAGGCTGATTTGGCACCATCTTGAAACAGAAAAATCCTTCCAATTGATTGGTGAAGAGAGTGTGGGTTTCATGGAGTTCTCTGGAGCAAAACCACTCAACCAAAAAAAAAACCTTAAAATCTGAAAAATAGCCACTCTCCATGCCATTCATAGCTGATGTATCTCGCTACCCTTACACTTTGTACAGCTGTTCTGGTGGTCAGGCAGGCTAATGAGCTCTTTGGTTATTGATCAGAGATCCTGTTCATTTGAGTGAAAACGTGCTGCATGTCAGAAAGTAAGTAAGTAAATAAGGACTTTGTGACAGCAGGAAAATACTCTGTGACTGACGTGCAACTTTCCACAACATAATAACTGATGATAAAATAAAATTATGGTTGATAATTCAGCGCAAAGCTTTGAGTTCCACACCTCACCCATCCAAACGTACGGTTATCAGCAAATGGATTATTCTCCTGCGTAACCAATAGATACTCCTTGAGAAAATCAGTCAGGGAAAGTAGTTCCGTTGGTTGTGCCATTCTGCTGCTGAAAGTAAGCCATCGCTTCAGTAAAGTTGCTTTAGTCTGACACAAAGCTGACACACCGCATTATGCAGCCCGGACACCTCCAGCCTTCATTATCTGTGGCGCTCACACACATAATTCAAAGCCCTTTGAAACTCCAGGATGAGGGGGAGAGGGGGGTGTCGGGGAGCACAAGGAGAGCAGCCAAAGCTTTCTCTTGAAAGGGAACTAAACGTAGATGACATATCTTTCAATTTATGAACAACAGCAAAGGCAATATGCAATACCTACAGAACACGGCTCTGGGCTTCATCCCGGGAAAAGGGGGAAATAGAAATCAGGCCTTTAGTGGTGAAGGAGACGAGAGGAAGACTTCCATGCGACAACAGAACAGCCTGAAATTGGATTTCTCTCTCTCTGTCTCTCAATCTCTCTCATTCTCGCTCTCTCTCATTCGCTCATTCTCTTTCTCTCTCTTTATTTCTCTCATTCTTTGGCTCTGCTGGGCCTGTGGGTGGATGTGTGTGGATGTGGGCTCTGTGTGTGGGTGGATGTGTGTGGATGTGGGCTCTGCTGGACCTGTGTGTGGATGTGTGTGGATGTGGGCTCTGTGTGTGGGTGGATGTGTGTGGATGTGGGCTCTGCTGGACCTGTGTGTGGATGTGTGTGGATGTGGGCTCTGTGTGCGGGTGGATGTGTGTGGATGTGGGCTCTGCTGGACCTGTGTGGATGTGTGTGGATGTGGGCTCTGCTGGACCTGTGGGTGGATGTGTGGTGGGTGGATGTGTGTGGATGTGGGCTCTGCTGGACCTGTGTGTGGATGTGTGTGGGTGGATGTGTGTGGATGTGGGCTCTGTGTGTGGGTGGATGTGTGTGGATGTGGGCTCTGCTGGACCTGTGTGTGGATGTGTGTGGGTGGATGTGTGTGGATGTGGGCTCTACTGGACCTGTGTGTGGATGTGTGTGGGTGGATGTGTGTGGGTGTGGGCTCTACTGGACCTGTGTGTGGATGTGTGTGTGTGGATGTGGGCTCTGCTGGACCTGTGTGTGGATGTGTGTGGGTGGATGTGTGTGGATGTGGGCTCTGTTGGACCTGTGTGTGGATGTGTGTGGGTGGATGGTGTGTGGGTGTGGGCTCTACTGGACCTGTGTGTGGATGTGTGTGTGTGGATGTGGGCTCTGCTGGACCTGTGTGTGGATGTGTGTGGGTGGATGTGTGTGGATGTGGGCTCTGTTGGACCTGTGTGTGGATGTGTGTGGGTGGATGTGTGTGGATGTGGGCTCTGCTGGACCTGTGTGTGGGTGTGTCCTCCTCTTCCTGCTCTCTCTCCCTCTCCATCTCTTCTTCTCCATCTCTCACTCCTCTTCCTTTTTGCATTCTCTCCCACAGTCAATCTTACCCCCCCCCCCCCCCCTCTCTCTCTCTCTCTCTCTCTCTCACTCTCTCTCTCTCTCTCTCTCTCTCTCTCTCTTCAGTTGGTGAAAACAGGTGAGCTGAACTGCGCGCTATCGCTGCAGTTTCTGTGCTATCACAACTGTTATCACTAACAACAGCTTACATACTGTCGACTGGGGGATACACTGTCTCACTGATAGTAACGGCCAGTCCTTGAGGTTCTCCAAGCAGGACAAGAGATAACATATCTCAGCACTTATGGACTCAGCTGACAGGTAGCAGGCTAATCTAGCCACAGTTACGGTGCTGAGGATCTTAGCAATTAGCAGGCTAATCTAGCCACAGTTACAGTGCTGAGGTTCTTAGCAAGTAGCAGGCTAATCTAGCCACAATTACAGTGCTGAGGTTCTTAGCAAGTAGCAGGCTAATCTAACCACAGTTACAGTGCTGAAGATGTTAGCAGGTAGCGGGCTAATCTAATCAGAGTTACAGTGCTGAGGAAGTTAGCAGGTAGTGGGCTAATCTAGCCACAGTTACAGTACTGCGGATGTTAGCAGGTAGCAGGCTAATCTAGCCACAGTTCCAGTACTGAGGATGTTAGCAGGTAGCAGGCTAATCTAAGCATAGTTACAGTGCTGAGGATGTTATCAGTTAGCAGGCTAATCTAACCCGTGCTGGCTGTAGGGTCACAGCGCCTGCATTGCTGCTAAATCCAGGTCCTGTAAATCAAAGATGATAATCTGGATTCAGTCATAACAAAGAACACAATCCTGTCTCCTGTGTCCTGTGACCAGACTGCCAGCAAGGTCAAGTTCAAGGCCAAGTATTCATGCTGATTTACACTCAAAACATTACGGATATTATGGCCATAAATATGGTAGCACACCTTTTGTTACTATGCCATAATAACCAAATATGACTTCACTAAACAATGCCTTACAACACCACATACTTTCACAGTAATTTAGCATATAGTCAAGCTAACAAGCTAATATCATGAGCATTCCCAGTTGTTTATGCAAACCAGCGCATTAGCTACTGAGAAGCAAGTAAGTTACATATAATGGGTAAGGAACTGGGCTTGTAACCTGAAGGTTGCAGGTTCAATTCCCAGGTAGAACACTGCCGTTGTACCCTTGAGCAAGGTAGCCTACTTAACCTGTATTGCTTCAGTATTTGTCCCACTATATAAACTGAAAAAAGTTGTGTAAATCGCAATGTATAAGAGCGTCTGCTAAATGCCTGTAATGTAATGCAATGTAAAGTTACTCTTCACTTTGGAGCTCAAGGTAAATGAAAAGCATGGTAAAAATATGATAAAACAGCGGGGTCCCATTTCAGTTACCTGAACTGCCCCCAGAGACTGGGGAACATTATGCAGAAACACTCAAATTAATTACACTCGGCTACATTCAGATTAACTGCACTTCTAAGCACTCACAAGACCAATTAGAAACAATTAGACCCTAATTAAGTGATAGCAGACCTACAAAGTGCTACTGATGGAGATATGAAATGCAGACATGCCCAACAAGCATCTCCAGTAATCTTATTAACGCGAGATTAAATGGCTTTGCTAAAACGGTTGCTATTAGGCAATTACTGTGTTATTACTGTGTTATTACTTGGTTATAAAGCTTGAGAACAAAAAGAGTGATGTGTGGAAAAAGTGTGGAAGGGCAGAGGAGTCGAAATTAGGGAGGAGAGAGAGGAAGTGATCCTCCTCACTCATCCACAAAGCCATCCTCATCCTCCTCCTGGGGTACCTGTCACTCAGAGGACAAGAGGAGCCTGGCTTCGCCCTCAGGTTGGGATGAGCACGGCTCGCTTCACCCTCTCTCTCTCTCTCTCTCTCTCTCTCTCTCTCTCTCTCTCTCTCTCTCTCTCTCTCTCTCTCTCTTCCCCTCTTCCTCTCTTCCTCTCTCTCTTTCTCTCTCTCTCTATCAGGTATCCAATGGCAGTGCACCACCAGCGATTCAAACTTGCACCTGATTACAAACCCAACCCCTAATCCGCTATAACATGATAATAATTATTGAAGCAGTAGTGACAGCTACAAATGCCGCTGTTTTCTTACACGCTCCAGAGAGGTCAATAATATGGTGGGAAAGCAGAAAAGTTTTTGCTCGTCAGCAGGAAAAAAAGCGGTGTTAAAATGTGCAGTTTGGACAGGAAGCCAAACAAGACCCCACCCCCCCCCCCCCACCTCCAATTTTCCTGAGGGGAGGGGCTCTAATCAGGTGAAAATTTAATGTGCTGACTAATCAAGCGGTCACTTTGTCAAGAGAAAGTAAAATATAAAACAGTGCATACAAAAAAAAACCACCATGAATTATGTGAGCAGAACAGAGCTGAGAACCTGAAACGACCCCACCACACCGACAGGGAGGAGACAAATGAGAGATGCACTCTGGGACTGTAGGTCCTCCAGCCCGGCTTCCCGCCATAAAGAGCCCTTCACTCAAAGGTTCTAATAACCCTTGTGTGGTGTTCGGGTCCGTGGGACCCGTTTAACCCTTGTGTGGTGTTCGGGTCCGTGGGACCCGTTTAACCCTTGTGTGGCGTTCGGGTCTGTGGGACCCGTTTAACCCTTGTGTGGCGTTCGGGTCTGTGGGACCCGTTTAACCCTTGTGTGGTGTTCGGGTCCGTGGGACCCGTTTAACCCTTGTGTGGTGTTCGGGTCCGTGGGACCCGTTTAACCCTTGTGTGGTGTTCGGGTCTGTGGGACCCGTTTAAACCCTTGTGTGGTGTTCGGGTCTGTGGGACCCGTTTAAACCCTTGTGTGGTGTTCAGGTCTGTGGGACCCATATTCAATGTTTACTAAAAGAAAAATTATACAATTCATAATTTTTTTCAACCTGAGACTCATTGGCCTTGGCTCATTTTCTGTGATGAACATGTAAAAGAACACAAAAATCACATTTTATCACAAAAAACAAATATCACTTTTATTGATAAATGTGATCTAGCAGAGGTAAATGGTTAGTATTAACCATATATGCTGTCTATATTGCTTGTAATTGAGTTAAAGTCAATATCTGTAGTATTTTTACGTAAATTGATATGGCTTTATTGTTTTAAAAACCCAATAATGTTGTGGGTCCACCAGACCCGCGAACACTGGGTGAGTAACAAAAACACAAACACCACACAAGGGTTAAGCGAGTGCCTGAAGAAGGCTATTTCTTCTGTTTCACATTCTCTCTCATATATTTGACTGAACGTCGCTTTGGGTTTGTCCTTCCCAGAGTCTGGTTCGAGGTGAAGTATCCTCTTTCTCTGCTGTGTGACCCCCCCAAATGCATTGTGGGAAATTGGGCCTGCATGTCCTTGCTTTTGTAACGTTTGCTCTTGCCTCACTGCTCAGGCATAGCAGAGAATCTCCTCAGATTTCTCACAGGAACACTTCATGCATTTGTCAGCTCATAACAAAGTGATACATTCAGTCTATTTATACAAATATTTCAAGGGCTGTAGGGCTCTTGTGTGTAGATGTTGGATATTACTGTCAACGGTAGCGCCATTTCTTGTACAAAAGCAATTAATACTCCACATCTTATGGTATATGCTCCATAAATGCTTTATGGGTGTGAAAAAACGGAAATGAATGCGTGTGTTTGTACGTGCATGCGTGTGTGTGTGTGTGTGTGTGTGGGCATGTGCGTGTGAGGGGTGTGTGGGTGTGAGGTGTGTGCGTGTGTGTGTGCGTGTGTGTGTGTGGGCATGTGCGTGTGAGGGGTGTGTGGGTGTGAGGTGTGTGCGTGTGTGTGTGCGTGTGTGTGTGTGTGGGCATGTGCGTGTGAGGGGTGTGTGGGTGTGAGGTGTGTGCGGGTGTGTGTGTGAGGAGGAGGTTATTAAGAGAGCTCAGATGTGTTGTCTGCACCTGGGTTACAGATCCTATTGATTCCACATTCACACACCTCTCACAGCGCTGATTCCACATTCACACACCTCTCACAGCGCTGATTCCACATTCACACACCTCTCACAGCGCTGATTCCACATTCACACACCTCTCACAGCGCTGATTCCACATTCACACACCTCTCACAGCGCTGATTCCACATTCACACACCTCTCACAGCGCTGATTCCACATTCACACACCTCTCACAGTGCTGATTCCACATTCACACACCTCTCACAGTGCTGATTCCACATTCACACACCTCTCACAGCGCTGATTCCACATTCACACGCCTCTCACAGTGCTGATTCCACATTCACACACCTCTCACAGCGCTGATTCCACATTCACACACCTCTCACAGTGCTGATTCCACATTCACACACCTCTCACAGCGCTGATTCCACATTCACACACCTCTCACAGCGCTGATTCCACATTCACACACCTCTCACAGCGCTGATTCCACATTCACACACCTCTCACAGCGCTGATTCCACATTCACACACCTCTCACAGCGCTGATTCCACATTCACACACCTCTCACAGTGCTGATTCCACATTCACACACCTCTCACAGTGCTGATTCCACATTCACACACCTCTCACAGCGCTGATTCCACATTCACACGCCTCTCACAGTGCTGATTCCACATTCACACACCTCTCACAGCGCTGATTCCACATTCACACACCTCTCACAGTGCTGATTCCACATTCACACACCTCTCACAGCACTGATTCCAGCTACCTTTTGGAGGATAAAAGGGGAAGGTGTGGGGGTGGAAGGGTTGGACAGTGGATGCTAAAAGCGCTGGGATTTTTCTCTCCGCAGACGACCTTCCCTGCTGGAATCTTGCAGCTCCAGATCAGTTTCCTGTAGTTTCATTCCCTAAAAATGTTTCAATGCTTCATTATATTTCTTTTTTGTTTGTACAAACAAATAATTTACCCCCTAAGCAACTGGTTGGCAATTCTGGCTCATTAGGAGCCAGAGGTAAAAGCCACAAGTGATTACCCCCCTAGAATAAGCCTCGTTCCAGACAGTCTAACATTTTCATTTAATTTACTGTGTCTGGCCTCTCGCCTCTCCTCCACAGCATTAAATGCTTAAACGCTCGTCAGAGTGTGTGTGAGTGTGTGTGTGTTTGTGCCTGTGTGTGTATGTGCGTGTTTGTGAGTGTGTTTGTGTATGTGTGTGTGTTCTTCGGGGTAAGATACACACTCCACTGAATGGTACAGTAGGTGTACAGGGCGCCATCACACTCATTCCTCTGACTCTCTCTCCCTCTCCATCTCCCTCTCTTCGTCTCCCTCTCTCCGTCTCTCTCCGTAACCTTGCACTGGAAATGATTTTATGCATTTGTCTGAAAGACCGTTCCATAATTCCACACAATGTTCCAGGAGCATCCGACTAATTCAATGAAGCGATTCCAGCCGTGTCTGTAATTACAGCACTTAATGCACCACGCCGGTCCGGCCAATCAGGGCGCGTCCTCTTCATTACCAGCCAAGGTCCTGTGAGTTTCCAGCAGCATCGCGGCGCATTTATCTTCAGCCCTGATGAACATCCGCGAGAGAGCTCAAGAGCATCGCAACCTCAGCGGGCGAGACCCCATGCCCTTGTGTCTGAGGGGCTGTGGGGGGGGGGGGGAGGGGTCACGTTGCTATTTCCTGAGCAGAAAAAATTCTAAATTCTTCTTTGTCCAGACTGAATGAGGAACGTTCCCAGATCACGCAGCACACAGACATGCAAGAGAGCTATTAAATAGCCATTAGATCACATCAGGGCGACGGCACGGTCCTGCAGGTTCCTCCTGTACAACATCAGGAGGATTCAGCCGTACCTGACCACCTACTCCACCCAGCTTCTTGTCCAGACCATGGTCACCTCACGCCTGGACTACTGCAACTCCCTGCTCGCAAGCCTACCAGCCTGCGCCATTCTGCCCCTACAACTGGTCCAGAATGCGGCTGCTCGGCTTGTGTTTAACCTCCCGAAGTTCTCGCACGTCACCCCCCTGCTGAGGTCACTCCACTGGCTGCCGGTCGTGGCCAGGATCAGGTTCAAAGTTCTGACCCTGGCCTACACTGCAGCCAAAAGGTCAGGCCCCTCCTACTTACAGGACTTAATCCAGCACTACGCTCCTGCTTGACCACTTCGCTCTGCTGCTGCAGGGCGACTTGCACTTCCCTCCCTCCGTGTTAACGGCTCTCGCTCGTCCCGACCACGGAGCTTTTCCACCCTAGCTCCCCAGTGGTGGAATGAACTCCCCACTCTGCTGCACTCAGCCCAAACACTGTCTGTTTTCCGTCGTGGTCTGAAAACGCACTTTTTCACACTCCACCTCGACTAAACTACCTACGTATCTAGGGCCAATTCTATAGTACTTGCTTCCTGTTTTCTATTTAACTTGTGTTTTTTGCTATTTTATAGT
>CM056389.1:3635233-3637733 GCA_029718625.1 Synaphobranchus kaupii | reverse complement strand
ATATATCAACGAGCAGAAACACTGTGCAACAGGGCGGAGCAGGATGGGGCAGGTCGGGGCAGGTTTGGGCAGGGCAGGTTAGGGCGAGGCAGGGTGGGGCAGGTTGGGGTGGGGAAGGGCAGTGCAGGTTGGGCGGTGCAGGATTGAGTGGGGCCAGGGTGGGGCGGAAGATGGGCGGGGCAGGATTGAGTGGGGCAGGTTGGGGCAAGGTAGGGCAGGACAGGGTAGGGCAGGTTGGGGCAGGTTGGGGCAGGGTAGGGCGGGGCAGGGTTGGGTGGGGCAGGTTGGGGGGCAGGGTAGGGCAGAGCAGGGTAGGGCAGGTTGGGGCAGGTTGGGGCAAGGTAGGGCAGGACAGGGTAGGGCAGGTTGGGGCAAGGTAGGGCAGGACAGGGTAGGGCAGGTTGGGGGCAGGGTAGGGTAGGGCGGGGCAGGGTTGGGTGGGGCAGGTTGGGGCAGGGTAGGGCAGAGGCAGGGTAAGGGCAAGTTGGGGCAGGGTTAGGGCGGGGGCAGGGTTGGGTGGGGCAGGTTGGGGCAAGGTAGGGCAGGACAGGGTAGGGCAGGTTGGGGCAGGGTAGCAGGACAGGGTGGAGCAGAAGTGATACTACAATGAAACTCAGTCACCAGCTGCAAATGTGAAAACTCCACCAGACAGAGTAATACTGAGAAATGTTACTCTTTTTCATTTGCCAAACTGAAGATAATATTAACCATGATTCAAAAACTGAATTTCCACTAGGTTGACTGTGTGTGAGTCTGTATCTGTGTGTGCTTGTGAGTGTGGATGTGTGTGTGTGTTTGAGACTGTGTGTGTCTGTGTGTGTGTGTGTGTATGTGTGTGTGCGTGTTTGAGAGTGAGTGCGTGTTATGTGTGTGTGTTTGAGAGTGTGTGTCTGTGTGCAATGTGTGTTTGAGAGTAGTGTGCATGTATGTGTGTAAGTGTGTATGTGTGTGTGTTTGAGTGTGGTGTGTGTGTGTGTGTGTGTGTGTTGAGAGTGTGTGTGTGTGTATTAATGAAAATGAAGAGAGCTTGGATGTGGTGACATTAAATATTAAAATACTGAAGTCCACAGCTTCATATGGTGCTTCTGACTGGTAGCACATCTGACCCCAGGGACTTAGGGGAGGTGGGGCTTAGGGAGGTGGGGCTCAGGGAGGTGGGGCTTAGGGAGGTGGGGCTCAGGGAGGTGAGGCTTAGGGAGGTGGGGCTCAGGGAGGTGGGGCTCAGGGAAGGTGGGGCTTAGGGAGGTGGGGGCACAGGGAGGTGGGGCTCAGGGAGGTGGGGCTTAGGGAGGTGGGGCTCAGGGAGGTGGGGCCTCAGGGAGGTGTGGCTTAGGGAGGTGGGGCTCAGGGAGGTGGGGCTCAGGGAGGTGGGGCTTAGGGAGGTGGGGCTCAGGGAGGTGTGGCTCAGGGAGGTGGGGCTTAGGGAGGTGGGGCTTAGGGAGGTGTGGCTTAGGGAGGTGGGGCTCAGGGAGGTGGGGCTCAGGGAGGTGTGGCTTAGGGAGGTGGGGCTTAGGGAGGTGGGGCTTAGGGAGGTGGGGCTCAGGGAGGGTGGGGCTTAGGGAGGTGGGGCTTAGGGAGGTGGGGCTCAGGGAGGTGGGGGCTTAGGGAGGTGGGGCTCAGGGAGGTGGGGCTCAGGGAGGTGGGGCTTAGGGAGGTGGGGCTTTAGGGAGGTGGGGCTTAGGGAGGTGGGGCTCAGGGAGGTGGGGCTTAGGGAGGTGGGGCTCAGGGAGGTGAGGGCTTAGGGAGGTGGGGCTCAGGGAGGTGGGGCTCAGGGAGGTGGGGCTTAGGGAGGTGGGGCACAGGGAGGTGGGGCTCAGGGAGGTGGGGCTTAGGGAGGTGGGACTTAGGGAGGTGAGGCTTAGGGAGGTGGGGCTTAGGGAGGTGGGGCACACATGTATGGGGGGGTGAGAGTCCTGGCCCCTCCCAGTGTAAAGCCCATCCCCAGCGGGAGGGCATTTAATTAGTGCTGAAAAAGGCTACCGTGCCCTGAGGCTCTCATTTATAACCACGGCAACAGTTGCAACAGTTGGCAACACTGCTTGTGCTATGAACCGCCATCTTATTTAGCAGTTGGTAGAGGCTGGTAATATCAGTGAATACCTGTTCCGTACAAACACAAATCTCCTGATTTATTTCAGTCTATAAATGAAAATGCACCAGAATAAAGACAAAATGCCATATTACCACAAACATGCATCACCTTCCCACCGCAGCACAGTGGGAGATCTATATATAAACCAGGGTGAAATATCACCACAGAGGATAAATAGAGGAGATAATTGCTTTAAAAAAAAATTTAAATGGTCAGCTTTTTTATACCCCCCCCCCCCCCCGGTAAGGATGTCCTGTTCCCTAATCTTTCTGTAATACCGCTGCCCACAGGAGGCTGGAAGGTCCTTCCAGTTACCCCCCAGTGTGAGCACCTGTCCTGCCCTCAGGTGTGCGTAGTTACCCCCCAGTGTGAGCACCTGTCCTGCCCTCAGGTTGTGCGTAGTTACCC
>CM056389.1:3621453-3629733 GCA_029718625.1 Synaphobranchus kaupii | reverse complement strand
TAATCGTATGGCTGACTGTAAGGGACTGTGAAGGGAGGAGACACTGTGGCAGCTACAGACAGACAGACAGACAGACAGACGGACGGAGGGAGGGACTCACTGCCCTCCCTGGTCAGGCGGCTCGATGTTGTAGCCGTAGCCGATGAGCGTGGCGCACAGCCGCGCAGGACCGTGTCCCGGTTCGTCTTCTTGGTTTTCTCGTCCAGCAGGTTGTAAGGCACGAGGCGGGGGGTTGCGCTTGTTGGAGATGTCCTGTGGAAGTGCGGTACAGGGTGGGACAAAGGCCGTGCCTCAAGTGTTTTGCTCGTGCTTATTTTAGCAGCCAGCAGGGCCTGGGTCAAATTAGTATTTTTAGAAGACAATGCCTCTTCAGTGTCCAATGAAATCTGAAAACATTACTGCAGATCCCTTAGAATTTCCAGCAAAAAAAATTGTAACTAACCAACTTGTCAAATTATATGAAAACAATTTTGTTCTAAATAATGGCTAAATGACTAAATGAGTGTTTAAAAGTGTAGGAATTCTAACTGACTAAAAAGGCTAAAAGAACTTCAAATAATTATGCGACCAGGATCTGGATTTACTCCTTAATGAGACACAAGAGCATAAGGGACAGAGACAGGCATTTCACTCGTTGAATTATGCATTAACTGTTTTGGAAATGCTCTTAAAATCATTTAAACCATGTCATATACAGTGAATGCCAATGAGCCAAAATGGCTGCCCGTGAGAGAGACAGAGCAGAGAGACGTACCTGCACGATGCTGTAGGTCCAGCCCTGGCGCACCCGGTCCCGTGCCCACACGTTGTGCCCGTTCTCGGCCAGTCGCTCCACCAAGGTGTTCTGGTTGGGCGTCAGCTTGATGTGGTTCAGGTCCAGGGGGGTGGGTTTGTACCCGCTGCTCATGATATAGCTGATTGGACAGGAAGTGGCTGTGAGATGTGTAATTCGCTAAGCAGCTGCCGCCATTTTTTGTCGGCAGCAGAGTGATCGCTGATGTTTCAGAAGCCGGGCGTCACGTTTCCATCAAAGCCACAAGCACAATGCTGAAAACAAGAGCCCAGTGTACGACCGGGTTTTTAGATCTGCTGTATGAGTGAGCAGGCCTTTATAAGGGATGTAATTTAGTGTGTCGTTCCCTCAATACAGACAGAGTTTTTATTTCACTGAACTTTAAATGATCTGGAATGATCTCCTGCTTCGGGTCCACAGCTCATCCAGATATAATAAGGGCCAGTGGATGTGAACAGGTCTACTTTATTTGGACACTCTGAGGGCTTGTATAATAATCATAAGGCCTTATAGCAGGCCGCGTGTAACCAGCAGTGTAGAAAATTACTCACGTCTTCGGGAGCTTAATCCTCTTCAGGTTCTCTTCGGCCTTCTCATCGCCCATGCCCACGTGACAGCCCAGTGCCAGCAGAGTCCTGTCCAATCAGAGAGATATATATATATATAACACGCTCCTCCCATTTTAAATCATGGACTAACACGTATGTTGACATATGGAATTCAAATTTGTTTTTTAAACATATTGTTATCTCAAAGAAAATTGTGCGATGCATGTAACTAGACCAGTGTTTCATTTGACTGTTGTGTCTCTCAAAAGTATATTTATTTAAGTTTATTTTCATAGTTTGTCTCACAAGCGACCTCTAGCAGCCGATAACCATAACCAGCCAGTGTGTGGCACTGAAGCCCGGTTTGGGAACCCCTGCTGTAGACCAGTCACGCCAGTAGAGAGAGAGGTGGACCCCGGACCCAAACTCACTTGAGGGTTTCCCCAGACATCTGCAGGTTGTAGTTCTTCTCGGGCTCCGGAAGGCTCTGGAAGTCCACCAGGCAGGGGTGCAGCTTCTTATTGTCGTCCCGAAACTGACAGGCATCAGGGGAGGGGAACACAGGCAGAGATGGGCAAAAATACATGAAAATGTATCTAGCTACAAATTACAAATACATTCCAATGAAATGTAACAAAAGAAATTACTGATTTAACAAAATGTATTTAATTAAAATACATGTCATTTTTATTTCCAAAATACAAAACTACATTTCAGATATTTTAATTATATCATTGTTCAAAACCAACTGTTCAGTTACAAGCATTAGCTTGTTAGAAAACAAATTAGTACGAAAGCAAGTATGGGGCCTAAAGAACAATTGTAAATAACTTGCATAAAATTACAAAACTATCTCCAGTAATAAAATTTCCAATATGAAAACAGTGTCATATGCAGCTGTTGAAAAGAATGGTCTCTGTAAATTCTTACATTATGCAAACCTCGTAATTTCTAAAACTGTTAACTCGGACATCTGCAATGTAGGCTATGCGATTTCTTTCTCTCGTAATGTGTACACATATCACATTAATATCTCTTTTTAATTAAAATGCTTTACTCTTCAGCTAGGCCTAACGTGCAGTATTTCTGTTTCAAGATCAAGTTACTGTTTCCACATTAAAATCAATTGTTTCTGCATGTATTCAGTTATATTACTGTACATCTTTCCCAGTCCATCCTTCTTTAGTTGCTCTTCAGCATAACTAGTTTTGGCAGCTAATGAGCTTTAAGCTGTCTTCTGCGAGGATGGTAGATCATGCCCGCAAAAGAGAAAAATCGCTGAACTGAGGCAGATGATGGTAATGTTGTGTAGAATGTTTGGCTGTGAAACTCACATTGGCTCCTCAAATGTCATTCTTGGTAGTTTGTGTCTACAGGCCACCATCCTCAGATATTAGTTTATATGATCATCTCAAAGCAATACTAAAGGAATTGAACCATCAGGACAAAGAAATAATTTTATTAGGAGGTTTTTAATGTAAATTGGGCTGACAAGACTAATAGAAAGAAGCTCAAGGGAATAACTAGTCAATACAACTTTAACCAAATGATAAATGGTCCAACAAGGTTAACCAGTACAGCAAAAACTCAAATTGATCTTATCTTTTGTAATAAACAGAGTAATAAAATCATACAACTTTACAACAGGGATTTCAGATCATAATTTGATATTAATTGCCCGGAGACTTAGTAAAAAAAGATTTACTTTTAGACAGGAAAAGCTCATTTCTGATAAGATACCAGTGAAACACCTAACTAAATTTGATGACGAACTAAAACAATCAGACTGGACTAGCCTTAATGCTACAGAGGACCCTGAAGCTCTTTGTCGAGAGTTTATGAATTTAATAAACAGTGCCAAAAATAAGTTCATTAAGAAATCCAGCAATGGATACAAACAAGCTAATCTCCCTTGGCTAACAGAACAGCTATGGAACCTAATGAAGAAAAGGGACTTTGCCCTAAAAAATGCCTTGAAATCTGGTCTTATATCTGACAGGTGTGTCGCTAAAGACCTACGTAATAAAGTTGTAAATGAACTTAGAAAGGCAAAAGCAAACTTTTTTATGAATCTTATGGAACAGTCTAAAGGGAACAGTCAGCTTTTGTGGAGACATATCAATAACCTTACTAAGAAAAATTGTAGGGCTTCACAACACAGAGAATTTAAGATAAATAATATCCTAACACAAAATGAAAAAGTAATAGCCACATCATTTAATACCTTTTTTGAAGATTCTGTGAAAGACCTAGCATTATCATTCGGGGAAAGACAGTGTGTGATAACTCCACCTGACTATACTCACCCTGTTCTTACCTTAACGGAAGTTACTGAACATGATATAATGAAAATTCTTACAACACTAAAAAACTCAAAGGCTCAGGACATATATGGTGTTGATTCTTGCTTAATTAAGAGAAATGCTGAAACCCTATCTACCCCAATAACAAGGATAAGTAACAGATCTATCAAGGAAAACATTTCTCCTGATAGTCTGAAGACTGCTGTGATCACTCCAATTTTTAAGGCAGGAGATCGATGTGAATTAGCTAACTATAGGCCTATCAGTGTACTTCCTATAATTTCTAAAGTAATAGAGAAAGTGATTGCTGATCAATTAATGGCCCACTTGAACTCTGGGCCAACACCCACTTCATCCAATGCAGTTTGGTTTTAGAACGAACCATTCTACTGAATCTGCAAATTGTTACTTTGTGGAAGAAATTTAAAAAATGTTAGACACAGGTGGAATAGTTGGAGCTATATTTATAGACTTAAAGAAAGCGTTCGACAAAGTTAATTATGATGTACTGTTGTCCAAATTGTCGACACACAATATAGCAACAGATACAATGAAACTGATGAGGTCATACTTGACCAATAGAAAGCACTGTACTAGAGTTAATAGACATTTATCCCCCTCTCTAGACGGCTTTATAGGGGTTCCTCAAGGTTCCATTTTAGGTCCACTATTATTTAGTGTATACATAAATGACCTGCCATCTGTGGCTCCAGAGGTTAAAATGCTAATGTACGCAGATGACACAGTCATCTATGTACACGTGAAGACTAAAGATCAAGCTGTATCTGTGCTAAAAGTGGCAATGGAGAAAATTACTAAGTGGCTAGCCCAATCTTGCCTGACATTGAATACCTCTAAAACTGTTAGTATGTTCTTTTCGAAAAGAAAAAATGATGTGCCTTCACCTGACATCATAGTGAAAGGACAGCGGTTGGAAGTGGTCAACCAATTTAAATATTTAGGTATCATTATTGATAGTACTTTGACTTTTAAGAAACATATAAAAATAATTTTTAGGACTGTCAAATATAACTTAGCTCAATTTAAATTTATTTGCAGTCAACTAAGTACAGATGCAGCTAAATTATACATGTACTCTATGATACTATCTCACCTTTCCTACTGTGTTACGACCTGGTCTCAGGCAAGTAGTACAGCAATGCAACCAATTCATAAACTCTATAAACAGACATTAAAGGTACTGGACAAAAAACCCACTTCTTACCATCATTGTAATATTATTAAGAAGTACAATTTACTGTCATCTGAAAATTTTCTGTTTTTGGCTAATGTCTGTCTGCTTTATAAGATTTTTCATGATCTGGCCCCACCACCACTTAAAGATTGCGTTACACATTCTAGAAATGGTATAAGATCAACCAGATCCTCCACAAGGGGAGATTGCTATGTCGGATTTCGATCCACGAGGTTTGGCAAGACAGCTTTCTCAATTAAGGCTTCTGAACAGTGGCACATCTTGCCATCTAATATCAGAGAGTGCGGTACACTTACGAGTTTTAAATTTAGTATAAAAAAATGGCTGAAAGAAAGACAGTCCTGCAACCATTAGTTGCTGTATGATGATTCGTTGTGTGCATGTGGGAGTGTGTGCGTGCATGTATGTGTGCATATGTGTGTGTGTGTGTGTGTGTGTGTGTGTGTGTGTGTGTGTGTGTGTGTGCATGAGTGTGTGTGGGTATGTGTGTGTGTGTGTGGGTGTGTACGTGCGCAGGGGAAGGGGGGGTATGCGGGTGATATGATATGGAATGCCTATGTGATCGAAATGTTAATGGTTTTAGACTAAAATGCTTTTATTTTATTTACCTTTTGTAATGTTTGCATTGTAGATTAGAGTTGTATTGTATCTTGTATTGTACTTTTGTAATTCTTATAGATGTTCCCATGTTGTCTGTTATCACCCTTCCCTCAGGGACTACAGATGAAAATTAGCTCTGAGCTATATCTGGCACAATATATTTGTTGAGCATTGTCCCTGTCAAATAAACTAAATTTTTAAAAAAAAGAATCTTACAAAGAGAAACTTTATGAGACAATATGCATCCAATGGACCTCTAAAACACTGGATTTAGAGTGTGGCTGGACGGGGGAGAGGGAGCATCAAAATTTAATGTGCGTTGACGGCAGGCTGGCGCAACCATCAAGTGAGTCACATGACACAGGTGAAAAATACATATCAGTCACTGAGTTTGAAGTCTAATACTTCCTGAAACCACAATGAAGTTAATATAAATATCACGATCATCAACATTACGGGCTCTATTGACTGGAATCAATGGTGCACGGCGCATAGGCGCACTCAGTGTTGCAGCGCATAGTCGCACTGGACATGGCTACTGAACTTTGGATTTCCATGACCAGAGGCGAGGAGAACATAGCTCACAGCGCATGGCAAAGGTGGAAAACGGCCTGGATTAGGCTAAATATATTACCATTTGGTGCGTTCCAGCTAGATTAAATCATAGCCAATCAAATGACCTCTACCTGTCCAGCTCACTGAAACTGAAATCTCCCACATACAGTCATTCTTGAATAACGCCTGAGTTAATCACCAGGGTCTACGCCGTGGGGCTTACCGGGCCGTAGGTCCAGCCCTGCTCGATGCGGGTAACGGCCCACAGCTCGTGGCTGTTCTCCGCCAGCTTCTCCCGGATGCGCTCCAGGTGGGGGGGCAGCACGATCTGGAAGGCACAGGGGGGTCAGAAGAGCCGTTTCAGTGGAGAGAGTGCTATAGTCAGTGGGGAGGGTAAAGTGGTCAGTAGTGAGAGTGCTATAGTCAGTGGGGAGGGTAAAGTGGTCAGTAGTGAGAGTGCTCCTTTGGGAAGGCGAGTGGAGGGGGCGGGATTAGGGCGTGGCTGCGCCTCAGGGGGGGGCGGTACCTGCACGGTGTCGACGGGGCAGGGCGTGAAGGCGGTGTGGGAGAGCGACAGCGTGGGGCCCAGCAGGTTGCGGACCCCGTTGAAGTCGTGCTTGTACTCCTTAATGGGCTCGATGCGCATCCTGTCCTTGGGCAGCAGGGCCTCGTAGCAGGGCGCGTAGCCGGGGGGCGGGAGGAACTTGAAGTCGCCGTGACGACCGCCGAGGAGGAAGCGCACCCTGGGGAGGTGGGGTGGGGGTGAAACACAGTCCCTCACAAAGCATTCCCCTGTCAGAGGCATCCAGACCCTGTCTAATCACACACGGGGACATCAACACTGCAGCGGCTTCCATTAACCACATCATTAGAGCTGAATATTGAACATTTATTTCTTCAGCATGCCTCAAACAGATACACAAGCAAAATGCCAAAGACATCAATCTCCTGACAGGAGACCCTGTGTGTGCTGGAGCTTGTGCTGGGGGCCTGGGGGGTGGGCTGTGTAAGCTTTCGATTGGGGGCTGCCAGTCATAGCAAGACACACACTGCCCAGTTGGGTGCTCCTCTTGTTCATGTTTGGTTTGTATGCCCTTTAACCCAACCTAACTTTTGACACTTCATTCTGCTTACATTCTGCCATACAACAGTCTAGCATTAACCCCATCACCTCTCACGCCCGTACCTCATCCTTCCAGAAAGTTCCCCCGCTCTCCCTTTACAGCCTCGTATCACAAAGGCTCTCCCATCCCGCCCCTCTCCCGCCCTCTTTCCGCCCCTCTCCAAATCCTCTTCTTGCCCCTCGCCCACCGTCTTCCCGCTCAAAACTCCCAGGACCCTCACTTTATGCCTGCAGAGAAGCTGACCACGGGGAAGAAGAGGCCGTCCAGGTTGAAGTTCTCGAACATGCCCTGCACGGGGTGGCCGTTGATGCGGAAGGAGATACTGGGCACGCTCAGATCTAGGCAGCAGCTGATGACATCATCTGCCGCCAGGACATGCTGATTCGGCGAGGCCACGTGCCGGGGAACACGCCCTAAAGACAGAAAGGGCGGGGTCAAGTTTGAAACGCCGGCCAATCGGTGCCCCGTGCCGCAGCAGCGGAGCCAACGACCGGCTCACCTGACCACAGGTGCAGCCCGTCAAAGCTGTAGGAGTAGAGGTCGTCGCCGACGCCGTTGCCGCCCCAGCCTTCGCCTCCGCCGGGGTAGGGGCTGTACCCCTCGGTGAGCGCCCAGCCCACGCGCAGGTGAACAACCTGTGGCGTCAGGAAGGGCTCCACGTGGTCCACCATCACCTCGAAATACCACTTCTTATACTGCGTGGACCCCTCACACGTCCCAAGGAAAATGTTGGGCCTCATACTGAAAAAAGCAAGAGAAAGAATGAGCTGTAAAGAACCAACAAAAACTCATAAACTTCGACCAGACAGAAGAACTACTGTTCACAGAACAAACAAAAACTCATAAACTTCTACCAGACACAAAAACAACTGTTCACAGCAAATTACATTCCGCGGTGGATTTGTTTTTATTGCTGAAAGCGATGATTCGGCAGTTACGGGGCACGATCACATTGTGAAATTAGCAGGTGCTCCTGAAAAGCCGCGTTTGTTCGAGCTGACGCAGCACCGTGGCGTCACCTGGTGACGTAGTTGATGATGTTGGTCTGCAGCAGGAGGTCGCGGCGCGGGAGCAGGTTCTCGGTGATGAGGTTCTGATTGGACCTGACAGCCACGCCGTTGCACACGCACAGGGAACAGAG
>CM056389.1:3573953-3616453 GCA_029718625.1 Synaphobranchus kaupii | reverse complement strand
CAAATAGGTCAATCTTAACAAGTATTTTAGTCATATATTTAGACTGAAGTCTTAAAAATGAGGTGAGACAGTTTTAGTCATTTCAAGTTTTGCCAATGGAATAAGACAATTTCAGTTGTCAAGGAAACAGTAACTGAAAACAAGCTAATATTTTCTACTTGAGAGAAAAGAATAAGATTTAAGTCCCATTACAAGACTAAAACGCTTGTTAAGGCAGCGTAGTCCATACAGCATCTCGTTTTCCTCGCCCCGCCGCCCCGTACCTTCCTCTTCAGGGGCCCGAGGCGGGCGGACTTGGCGTCCACCGACGCGTAGGTGAGCCAGAGCGCCGTGGAGACGTGCTGGACGAAGCACATGGACTCCCCGTACTTGATCTCCGGCGTGCCCATGCCCTCCACGTCCCGTTTCTGGGCCACCTCGATCTTCTCCTGCTCCGGGAGAGACAAGAGAGGGGTCCAGATCGACACAGACTGAACATCGACTGCCGTTAAACTGCGCCTCCATAGGCTGTTCTATAGGCTAACGACACCCAGCGGGAGCAGTAGGGTGGACAGTCAAAGCATTCAATGTAGAAACAGCATGTTAGTATGTCACTGATTTGGTGGGCGCTCATTATGGTATATCCAAATGAACCTTGGAGGCCCGGAAGCAGAAGGCAGACATTTTGGTGTTGGCTTTCTCAGGGTCCACCACCAGCAGGCCCTTCTCCTCGTCCAGGCACAGGTAGCGGCCCGTGGTGATGTGGCGCACTCGGAAAGACTGGCCCCACTTCATGTGGCTCCCGCTCCAGCTACAGGGAGAGAGAAGGGACAAACTGTACCAAAATGGATTCCCCTGAGGCGCACGCGGTGCTCTACGGGAGCGCACGCACGCACCTGATCCGCAGCGGCTCCAGTCTCCATAGAGATCGGGCGTGGCTGCAGACGGCTCCCCCCTCGTAGTGTGCATTTCTGCAGAAGAAGAGTGAGAACATTTTCAGTGTTTGGATCAGGCTGACAGCACACCTGTGAGAGCTACACCTGGGCCAAAAATAGCTGCACGTCATATTTTATCTGTGTTGCAACTCTTCCCAAATCAAGGTATAATTTTAAAAAATTTACTCCCTGGAATGTACAGTTTATTCAAATAGTACTAAAAAAGCTTAACTTTCTGGGATCTGTATCCAAATATATTTGCTAACAAATGGCCTTGAAATTATATACACGTAAAATTATTTTTTGAACTGTATGATTTATGTATCATAAAACAGAGTTATTTTTCACAGAATTTTTAAAACTGTCCCGTGCACTTTAAAATGTATCCCACGTGTACTTTTTACCTTCGCTGATCCTCTCCTTGGTCTGCAGCCGGGATGGCCAAGCACTCGTCCATGTGACCATGGAACAGCCGGAGAACGTACCCTCCGGTCAGGAACCCTGCAGGGACAGCGGGGAGAGTCACAGCTCGTTCACACCGAGAGCGCCAACGCAGAACTGCGTCTCTCCCTTCAACGTTTTCATCGTAGGGACCAGCGCAGAAACAGGAGGTGTGGCCATGGTTCAGATGACGTTGAATGTGGAAAAGCTGAAAGGCTTTTTGTGCTGTACGTCCTATCTGTGTGAAACCAATATTTACACATGTGGTGAAGGAGCAAGGTGGGGGTGGGGGGCGTGGAGGGTCTGGCACTTACAGATCTGGGGGACCCCCAAAAAACAGCACTCACCCTCAGCGAGCTCGCACCCGGAGGATATGGGGTTCATGTTCCACAGGGTCTGCATGAACGAGGCGTCCACCATTAGGTCTCCGCTGGCGTAGGACAGATGCTGTGCAGAGAAACATATTCCAGTCAGGCCATGGAAACCACGGTAACTCAGCTCAATGGTAGGCTTATGGGAGACCGGAATGACTACAGTTACACATTTAGCAGGTGTTTTCCACAGTGACTTTTCCGTTTCATATACATGCAAGTCAATTCAACAGCTAGACATTTACTGAAGCAATTCAGATTAAGCAGCTCAACTCATAGACACACTTCCAGGAGCAGCCTCCAGGCTCTCTAACAGGCCCATTATACTACACTTCCACGCACTAATGAAAGGAATACAAAAACTAACAGTTGCAGGGTGTTTACCTTACAGTTGCCAGTGTGTCAGTGTTACAACAGTTTTGTTGGAAACGAGAAAGTAAACACTTTGAGCGCTATGCAACGGAAGGTGCTATATGAATAAAATGAGTTGTTATTATATGAAATAATTATTCAGTATTTTAAAGCCCTGGAGAAATGCATTTGGATGAGCGATGATGTGCAGGTAAAAAAAGCGGTGGTTGGGGAGGCAAACGGTGAGCCCAGTGGCAGAGTCTCACCAGGTATCTCTCAGAGGACACGCTCACAAGGATGAGGTCATCTCCCACTCTGACCTTCTCGCCCTCTGACCTCTGTTTGGACGCAGGGTGGATGGTCCACCAGCAGGCTTCACCTAACCGGGCAGAGGTTTGTAAAAAAAAAAAAAAAAAAACTAAATAAAAAAAGAGCGCCTTTTTGATTTGGGGGAGGTTTGGTTCAGGTTTTTCAATTTGTAAAGATTAACAAAGTCAACTGCAAAAAGATTTTTCAGGTTGAGTTCTGTCAGCAGAACAAACGGTTCCAGGTGGAAATTAATCAGAGGAGCATTTTGTTTTCGCAGAGTTGTCAGTTTGTGGAACAGCTTTGCAGGTCATGCAGTAGTCTCTCTGCCATTGGAATATAAACTCCAGGCTTAACACAGTGCTGGATACTCTGTAGACTTCAGGTAAACGGTGAGCCTAGACGGGCAGAATGACCTCTTCTCATAATTAGGCATTCACATTCTCTAACGTTCTTGTGTTCACAGTGGAAACCGCTGCTTCAAGGCCTTGCGTTGGCATGGTGATAGAGTGCGTACCTGTGGAGTCCTCCTGCAGGCCGACATCAAAGGCCAGCTTGTCTGTGAGGGACCGGGATGTGGTCAAGCAACTGAGATACTGAGAGACAGAGGGGAAAGAAAGGAAGAGTCTCAAATAGGAAGAACGTTTAGGGAAAAACACATACAGTACATATACACAAATCGCCTCATTTTAATGCATAATACAACAAATATAATCCCTTTCCCTCCGATAGATAGGCTGATTTGAGCTAAGGGTGTGGGGTTACTAAGAAAGAGGGCAGGAAAAGGGGTGTGAGTGCGCCCCCAAGGAGGTGGAAGGAGGAGGAGGAGGAGGCCCAGGGGACAGGGTGAGGAGGCCCAGGGGACAGTGGGAGGAGGCGCAGAGTAGGAGGCTCACCATGTTGGAGTGACAGTGCTTGAGCAGGATGGCGTGGCCGTACAGCAGGGTGCGATGCCCCCCTCCCTGGGAGGACTGGGATAAACGGAGAACGGGGAGAGAGGAGGGTTAGCACACAGGCCCCAGCCTCCTCAAAACACCGCCGCTACCACCTGGGGCGGGCAGGTGGAGCGACCGCCGTCAGGGGTCCCAATCCCAGCACCACAACACCACAATATCACCCCCCCCCCCCGCCCCCAAGGTCCATGGGGAGCACCCAATATTGTGACCAGCTGAAGAAAGTAACAGCAGTATGTCTGATCATATGTAAAAGAGACCACTAGACTATGTCAACAATGAAAAACAGAGGCACAGTCAAGGCAGTACCCACATATCCTAAGAGTAAAGGTGCAGGGCCTATTGAAATAACAATGACAGTAACAAGTGTCACGCTCCCAGTATGGAACATTTAACATAGGGGTGCACATACTGTACATAACAACGTACAGGACATCAACGTATGAACATCCCAAACAGGACCTTACGGCAAAAACATCATATAAAATAACATATGCACGTACAAGGACAAGAAATAAGCCACGTTGCTGTAACAGAACATCACCAGAGCAAACCACATCAGTTCAAGGCTGCCAGTGAAAACACACAACGTAACGTATCTTACCTTTTATCCAAAGTCCAGAAAGATTTTAAATGAAAACATTATTATTGCTATTATTATTATTATTATTATTATTATTATTATTATTATTATTATTATTGTTATTATTAGTGATCATCACCACCATATCGTTATATACCGTTAACATTGGGCCTCATTCACCAACCATTCTACCAACAAATTTGTTCTTAAGACTTTCTTTAAAACGTTTTTATCCTGGTATTCACCAATGTTTTCTTATTTGGGATTTTTTTCTTGGGTAGAACAGAAGCTCAGAACGCAAATATCAGTTAATCCAGAAATGTTTATAAAAACGTTTTGAAGAAAGTCTTAAGAACAAATCTGTTCGTAGAGTGATTGGTGAATGAGGCAAATTGTGATTATTTCTGTGAGTGAATACAGGTTGCTCGCCTGGGTTAAGAAAGCCTAGTCCAGTCAGGACAGAGGGTGAGGCAGGTGTCTGGGGTAGTTTGGGTGGGGGGTGGGGGTTCCTCATTAGCACTGGGGGGCCCCTGCTTATAAGGCCACACCCATTATGGCTGCTGGGACTCTCCAGTGCGTCTGCCTCCACATCCTTCTCCAAAACGATTAGACCTGAGATCTGTGCACCATCACTTCTCCCGGATTAAAAGCCCAGGAACGTGTTAGCGTGACGTGAACGTCCTTGCTGGACGAGAACACGCGGCTCCTCCTGTTGAGGAGCAGCATTAGCAGAGCGCCGTGACTCTCATCATATTCTCCTGTATTGTTTGAAGCGCATTCGTCTGTGAAACCTCCTCACTCGGTACATCCTGTATTGGCTTTTCATTTTAAGGACGGGTTGTTAAAGTGAAGGACAGGTGGGCAGGAGAGCGAGGGATGGCAAAGTGAAGGAGATGTACTGACTTTAACAGTTTTAAACAGGAGATAGGGTGCAGGGGTAGAAGGGGCCGTTCAATGAGGTGGTAATAATACGGTATCAGGAGCGGTATCTGGGATATGACCGAACACTGATGCGAGTGGTTAGGGCCAGGAGGTGTGTAGACTAGACTGGAACCCAGAATGCTCTTGGCCCTTCCTCTAGGAGGGGGCGGCAGGAAGGGAGGAGGCTTCCCAAAGCGTCACCTCAGACGCTGCTCTGGATTTGAGCGATGGCAGATGGGTGTTAGTCTGAGCAGGGGTAGCTCTGTTTCAGAGAGGCGATGGTCAGTACGAGGACGGTAAGTCTAAGGACTGACAAACGGTTTAGGGGTGGGGGAGAGGGGTGGGAGGACATAAGCAAAGACATACCCATTTGTCCAAATCGATAGCCTATGGTTGGCAGGGAGGGAGAGGAGGGGTGGGGTGAGAAAAAAGACAAAAGGGGGTGGGGGGGGGGTAAGTTACACTGGTGGCAGAAGTGGAATCCGTTAACACAGAGTAATGCCCACTGTTGAACAGGAGGAAATAGTCTTCACTGCTTCCAGCATGTGCATTCATCCCACGTGCTCTAGACAAACAGACCGTTCGCAGCCGCCAGTTACCTGTCAAATTGAAAAGTTTCATGTTGTTCTTCAATGACGCTGATTTATTTTAAAAGTATGCAAAAACAAAAAAAGGGGAGGAGAGCAATTGTCACCGCAGATTACCCATGGGTCATTTAGGTTTGGAACAAATTTATTTAAGTAATTATAACAGCCTGTTCAGTTTGCACCTTCCCCTAGATATTCATTTTTGTTCACTGCACATTATGTTTTCAGACTGTTAGATAATGCTAGCCTATGTTTGTGGCGAACATAAAAAGAAGTTTAATATATTTGCTAATATTAGCTATTATAAGCTAACATTCACCTTGTTGAACACATGCCTGATGAACAACCCTACATACTGTACATCTGTCAAGTCAGACATGGCTGTTATAAAACTTCAGTAATTACAGCATCGCAGTCTACCGTAAGTAGACTAAAGGCACCTTTATGTGTCTAAATAAATGTGTCTGAATAAGTTTGTGTCTAAATAAAAATAATAATAATGTAAGCTTCCAGGACAAGTTGAGCCTCAGGCACTATCCCTCTTCTTTCATAATTAATATGGAGAAGAAAATGTTTTTTTTTGTTTTTTTACAAAGACAAATGCACCTTATCCCACAACTTGAGCAACGGATCAGGCCTATAAATAGAAACAAACAACATTCAGTCCCCTTGACCCCCTCCTCCCAGGTCTCCCTCCTTTATTACGTGCTCAGTCTACATCCCATAATATGCCCCTCCCTCCACCCCGCCCCTGCCCCCCTCCTACCATCTCTGTGGTGTGGGACAGCATCTCCTGCAGAGCTCGCACTGAGAGGGACTGCTCCAGGGTAAAGGAGCAGATCGCCAGGTCAGGTGGAACATTCTGGAAGGGAGAGCAGAGCGGTCAAACAGCGGGTCGGGGGAAAGGTAAAGCATGGACTGGACTGGACTGGACTGGACGAGACTAGACTAGACTAGACTAGACTAGACTAGACTAGACTAGGCTAGACTAGGCTAGGCTAGGCTAGGCTAGGCTAGGCTAGGCTGTGTTGTTGGAGCCGTACCTGGGCGTTGGACGTGGGCTCCAGGAAGCAGAGGCGGTTTCCGAATCCCTCGCAGGAGAGGCACAACTTGATCTGCTCCTTCAGAATGGACGCAGTGCACTGCAGAACCACCTGATCCTCCTGCAAGGGTTGAAAGCAGAGGTCAGCCAGGGGTCAAACGCAGTGCTGGCACCGGGTCCAGACTGGGGCTCAGGAGAAAAATACCTCAGGATAACAGACACTTCCAAGACACCGACATCATTCAAATGAAACACAGAACTTGTTACATGGACATAACTAGTTACTAGCTAGTTAGAGTACATTGTAGATGTTTTTACATTGGATGATAAAACACATTTGAAATCACATATCAGTCTTAGAGTGGGTCACAGAAAATATATTCAGTCAATAAGTGGGCCGCATGCTTGGAAAGTTTTGGGGCGGGGATGGGACGGCACAGTGCAGCTAAACAGGGCAGCAACAGAGCGTGTGCTACCGCGGCTCACAGAAAAAGCCTGTGGAGATTAAGTCCTCTGATATCATCATGACACAAAATGGCCTGTATGTATGCGCAGAGAACAACGCCCCACGTGCATGAGCGCGGCCAGGTCTGCCATTAAATGCCCCCCCCTCCCTTCCAACCCCCAAATCTCTGTCATACTAAATTCTCAGCTGTTCCCATCAATCTGTCATTATGTAGTCCATCCAGCTGACCCTGATTTTACCCTCTCTCTCTCTTTACCCTCAAAGAGGACTGCATAATAGACTGAACGAGCTGTTCAGTTTCTGATGAATATCTGTGTTAAGCTACTGATGAAGACGACGACTCTAGAACAGAGCTGCCCAATCCTGCTCCTGGAGATCTACCGTCCTGTAGGTTTTCACTCCAAACCTAACAAAGCACACCTCATTCAACAGCTAGAGATCTCACTGAGCTCCTAATTAGTAGAATCAGGGTTGAAATGAAAACCTACAGGACATGAGATCTCCAGGAACAGGATTGGGCTGCGCTGCTCTAAAATAACTAGGATTTACAGTTTGGTCATTTTCTTTGCCTTTAAAGAAAGCTTCATTACACTGTACAATTTGAACATGCATTTTGTATTTACTGTTATCACCATGGTTACCTGTGCTACTGAGAACTGATGGAGAGCCTGAGATCCACAGATCGGGATCTACCCATCCATTGATATTAAGTGTCCCCATTCAACATTCAGTGGCATTTCATTGGTTATTACCCAATGGGAATTGCTTTGGAGAGGTCCTCTTCAGTCGGAAAACCATAAGACATGTTCATATATTACACAGTTATTTTTAGGAGTTGAATTACAGATAAGTGACTGCAGTGATGTGATAAGTCAGATTGCAGGCTCTGGTAGTGAGGCCAAGCTCTCTCATCTATATAAACTGCACATTTGGGTCTCCGTTTCATATTTCACCCAAACGCAAAAACACCACTTTCACCACACATCTGATTAAATGGATAAAACAAAGCTCCCGCTCACTCTGATTTGATCAATGTACTATAAAGGTCCTAGATAAGTATGTGAGAAGGTGAACTTTATTTATAAAAGAAGAGGGACGTTCTGTGACTCACAGCTCAATGACAGTGGACTCTGATGCAGGAACACAATTGGGTTCCCTCGAGGAGTTCCACAGGCTCTGCCTCTCCAAACGCAAAGCTCTAGGCTGCCGTTAGTTGGGTAATCCGTTCCTCTTAAAATATCTGAACACAAACGCAACGCAAGACACAAAGTGCAGCCCTAATCACCACCCAAGGTCTTTCCAAGGCCGCGGCTTTGTGCGGGCAACTTTACAGATTTAAAAATATCAGCCAAAATGCCAAGCATGCTACGCTTGTTCTGCGCTTCGTGAACCCACAAAGCTGTTCACCCGACGTTATCCTGTGGAACTCCGCGGAAGTTGCGTTTGAGAAAGTTTTTCAGAGCGACCATCAGACGCTCAAAGCTTATCCACTTGGTGTGCCTCACAAAAATTACTTTGGAGTGGGCCTGAAAATGAACAGGATTAACTACCCCCATATAAACAGATGGAGAGGAACTTCTTACATACTGGTGGGGGGTTACTGTAACGAAATTTCATTCCAGATTGACATGTACCCATTAAAAGCCATATCTTATATCCATTGAAATGCTACATTTGGACCCACTGACAAAACAGGGTTTTACAAACAGGCAATCGGGTTGAAATGCAGTCTGATTTGCGTTTCACAACAATTCAATGGCGCACAAATACCTTTGCTCATACCACATGAGCCTAATCCTAGTGAGGAGTAGGTTTACAGCCAAAACAAATATAGAGGAGGCTCAAATTTGGCTTAGGTGAGGGAAGCAGAGCCAAGCATATTGAGACATCTGCACGGTGGCACACCTTTGGTCTCTGAGCTGGTGGGCACGCCTGATCTAACGGTCTCCAAGGAATAATGACAGAGTTCAAGGACATAGACCGGCACCTGCTCATGACAAGCTTCTCCTGTTTCAGCTGTGGGGGACGCTGACTGTCAAACACCCTTGTGTCACCGCGCCGATCTGCGGGGGTGGCCCAATTGGCAGCTTCCTGCCTGGGGGCTGTAATGCTGTCTGGGCTCTCTTCATTGGACCAGGGGGGTGTAATGCTGTCTGGGCTCTCTTCATTGGACCAGGGGGGTGTAATGCTGTCTGGGCTCTCTTCATTGGACCAGGGGGGTGTAATGCTGTCTGGGCTGTCTTCATTGGACCAGGGGGGTGTAATGCTGTCTGGGCTGTCTTCATTGGACCAGGGGGGTGTAATGCTGTCTGGGCTCTCTTCATTGGGCCAGGGGGGTGTAATGCTGTCTGGGCTCTCTTCATTGGGCCAGGGGGGTGTAATGCTGTCTGGGCTATCTTCATTGGGCCAGGGGGGTGTCAACACACAGGTTGTACAGGTGCATGCAGTGTCTGTTCCTAAGTGAAATGCCAACTTATTGTGCCACTGTCAGCCATGACGAACACACATCCATACTACACATGCATAATGTATAAAACCATGACCTCAACAGCCATGTCACACAGACAGACACACACACACACACACACACACACACACACACCAACGACAGCTGCAGACGGCACTTTCTGCACATTTATTTTATCACCTTACTAACATTCTGAAAGGTTCCCGCTTCAATTTCCCACTTACACACTGCCTACACAAAACCTTCAAACGTGAAAGCAAATAAAACATCTGAAAAATATTTATGTCACAAGAAGTCTGGGCAACCTGAAAAGTAATTGAAGACCCTGGTGCTAAAAGTATTGAAGTCACAAAATTCAGTCTATTTTGAGAAAATCAAATCCGAATACTTCTTGTGTACCCAGAATACGATAACCTGTTGTTTCCATAGTGGAGAAAAGAGACTATAGGCACCATTTTGGTTAACAATATTTATTGGGTGGACTTCGCGAAACAAAAACAACATGTTTCTATGCTCAACTTGAATTGTCTATAAATGTGACTTCAGTACTTTTAGTACCCAGGTCTTCAATTGCATCTTACTTTTAAAAGCACATAATTTTCATAGACATTATACCAAGCCGTAGAGGATGTCATGTGGTCTGTTAAGGCAACGTTTGTCTCACAAGTGACATTACTGTGAGATTCAGATTTGATAGATTCTGGTAAAAGTCATATGATATGCAAGGTGTTCCATCTAATCTAGTAACAGTCTATGGTGGTTGCTACAACTGCTTATGAAGGCTTATGTGGTATCTGAAAGTATAATAATTATCGGACCAGCTTACTAGAAATGTAACAAACTATTGAGGTTCATCTATATATTTAGTAACAGAATATGGAAACTGCCACCAATATTATTTTAAAACGTTTACTGGAAAACAAATATTTTGACCATTACTTTCACGGACGGATACAGTTAAATAACTTGGAAATAACAAAAAAAAAAAAAAAAAAACTGAACGCAAGCCAACATGAAGCACACTGACATAATGAACACAGTCCCGACACCAGAGAACCACAAATAACCACCGTGTGTCAACAAGTTCGTAGTGACGAGTGGAACAGAGGTAGTAGCTGGTTCTCTCTCATTATAGCCTTACACTTGATGTAAATCCTGCAGCTAAACAGCAGCAGAAACAGGCTCTCTCTCATTAGTCTTACACTCAGCCTAAATCCTGAAACAGAACAGTGGTAGAATCAGGCTCTCTCTCTCATTAGTCTTACACTCGGCCTAAATCCTGAAACAGAACAGTGGTAGAATCAGGCTCTCTCTCTCATTAGTTTTACACTCTGCCTAAATCCTGAAACAGAACAGTAGTAGAATCAGGCTCTCTCTCATATTAGTCTTACACTCGGCCTAAATCCTGAAACAGAACAGTGGTAGAATCAGGCTCTCTCTCTCATTAGTCTTACACTCTGCCTAAATCCTGAAACAGAACAGTAGTAGAATCAGGCTCTCTCTCATATTAGTCTTACACTCTGCCTAAATCCTGAAACAGAACAGTGGTAGAATCAGGCTCTCTCATTAGTCTTACACTCGGCCTAAATCCTGAAACAGAACAGCGGCAGAAACAGGCTCTCTCTCTCTCTCATTAGTCTTACACTCGGCATAAATCCTGAAACAGAACAGTGGTAGAATCAGGCTCTCTCTCTCTCATTAGTCTTACACTCGGCCTAAATCCTGAAACAGAACAGTGGTAGAAGCAGGCTCTCTCTCTCATTAGTCTTACACTCTGCCTAAATCCTGAAACAGAACAGTAGTAGAATCAGGCTCTGTCTCATATTAGTCTTACACTCTGCCTAAATCCTGAAACAGAACAGTGGTAGAATCAGGCTCTCTCATTAGTCTTACACTCGGCCTAAATCCTGAAACAGAACAGCGGCAGAAACAGGCTCTCTCTCTCTCTCATTAGTCTTACACTCGGCATAAATCCTGAAACAGAACAGTGGTAGAATCAGGCTCTCTCTCTCTCTCATTAGTCTTACACTCGGCCTAAATCCTGAAACAGAACAGTGGTAGAAGCAGGCTCTCTCTCTCATTAGTCTTACACTCGGCCTAAATCCTGAAACAGAACAGTGGTAGAATCAGGCTCTCTCTCTCTCTCATTAGTCTTACACTCGGCCTAAATCCTGAAACAGAACAGTGGTAGAATCAGGCTCTCTCTCTCATTAGTCTTACACTCGGCCTAAATCCTGAAACAGAACAGTGGTAGAATCAGGCTCTCTCTCTCTCATTAGTCTTACACTCAGCCTAAATCCTGAAACAGAACAGTGGCAGAAACAGGCTCTCTCTCTCATTAGTCTTACACTCGGCCTAAATCCTGAAACAGAACAGTGGTAGAAGCAGGCTCTCTCTCTCATTAGTCTTACACTCTGCCTAAATCCTGAAACAGAACAGTGGTAGAAGCAGGCTCTCTCTCTCATTAGTCTTACACTCGGCCTAAATCCTGAAACAGAACAGTGGTAGAAGCAGGCTCTCTCTCTCATTAGTCTTACACTCTGCCTAAATCCTGAAACAGAACAGTAGTAGAATCAGGCTCTCTCTCATATTAGTCTTACACTCTGCCTAAATCCTGAAACAGAACAGTGGTAGAATCAGGCTCTCTCATTAGTCTTACACTCGGCCTAAATCCTGAAACAGAACAGCGGCAGAAACAGGCTCTCTCTCTCTCTCATTAGTCTTACACTCGGCCTAAATCCTGAAACAGAACAGTGGTAGAAGCAGGCTCTCTCTCTCATTAGTCTTACACTCTGCCTAAATCCTGAAACAGAACAGTAGTAGAATCAGGCTCTCTCTCATATTAGTCTTACACTCTGCCTAAATCCTGAAACAGAACAGTGGTAGAATCAGGCTCTCTCATTAGTCTTACACTCGGCCTAAATCCTGAAACAGAACAGCGGCAGAAACAGGCTCTCTCTCTCTCTCATTAGTCTTACACTCGGCATAAATCCTGAAACAGAACAGTGGTAGAATCAGGCTCTCTCTCTCTCATTAGTCTTACACTCGGCCTAAATCCTGAAACAGAACAGTGGTAGAAGCAGGCTCTCTCTCTCATTAGTCTTACACTCGGCCTAAATCCTGAAACAGAACAGTGGTAGAATCAGGCTCTCTCTCTCATTAGTCTTACACTCGGCCTAAATCCTGAAACAGAACAGTAGTAGAATCAGGCTCTCTCTCATTAGTCTTACACTCGGCCTAAATCCTGAAACAGAACAGTGGTAGAATCAGGCTCTCTCTCTCATTAGTCGTACACTTAGCCTAAATCCTGAAACAGAACAGTGGTAGAATCAGGCTCTCTCTCTCTCATTAATTTTACACTCAGCCTAAATCCTGAAACAGAACAGTGGTAGAATCCGGCTCTCTCTCTCTCATTAGTCTTACACTCGGCCTAAATCCTGAAACAGAACAGCGGCAGAAACAGGCTCTCTCTCTCTCATTAGTCTTACACTCTGCCTAAATCCTGAAACAGAACAGTGGTAGAATCAGGCTCTCTCTCTCTCTCTCATTAGTCTTACACTCGGCCTAAATCCTGAAACAGAACAGTGGTAGCATCAGGCTCTCTCTCTCTCATTAGTCTTACACTCGGCCTAAATCCTGAAACAGAACAGTGGTAGAATCAGGCTCTCTCTCCCATTAGTCTTACACTCTGCCTAAATCCTGAAACAGAACAGTAGTAGAATCAGGCTCTCTCTCATGTTAGTCTTACACTCGGCCTAAATCCTGAAACAGAACAGCGGCAGAAACAGGCTCTCTCTCTCTCTCATTAGTCTTACACTCGGCCTAAATCCTGAAACAGAGCAGTGGTAGAATCAGGCTGTCTCTCTCATTAGTCTTACACTCTGCCTAAATCCTGAAACAGAACAGTGGTAGAATCAGGCTCTCTCTCTCTCTCTCTCTCATTAGTCTTACACTCGGCCTAAATCCTGAAACAGAACAGTGGTAGAATCAAGCTCTCTCTCCCATTAGTCTTACACTCGGCCTAAATCCTGAAACAAAACAGCAGCAGAAACAGACTCTCTCTCTCATTAGTCTTACACTCGGCCTAAATCCTGAAACCGAACAGTGGTAGAATCAGACTCTCTCTCATTGCAGCCATATAATTGGTGTAAATCCTCTGCTCTGAACAGCGTATGGATTGATGCTGTGCTGACAGTGGTGTTGGGAGTGAAAGAGTGGGTGGAGGAGGGGGGTGGGGGGTTGATACTGTACCTGACAGGGTTTTTGGGGGGGGCTGTGTGAGTGTGAGGTGTGAAGGGAGGGTTCTGGTTGCGTCTGCTGGAACAGACTCTCCACATCGCGGTTTGAAGGTGAGCTGCTGTCAGCGGACTGGGTCGTGAATGTCAGCGCTGGTCCAGCTCTCGTACCCGCTCCCCCGAGCCGGACCCATACCAGAACTACTTCCCTGTCCCAAAGCCTTATCCCTCTTCATCATCATCATCACCTCCCCAAATATCTCACATTTACAGGCCCGTCCTGTGCTATTCTTACATTAGGGATACATGGAGGATATGTGATATTCAGCTGCCTCAGGCATCACGCAGCAGCCTCACAATACCGCACCAGACAATCCCACAATGCACAGGGGTGGCAGTGCGGCTGAAAGGTGACGGCTTGATTGGCGGATGGAGCTATGAGATTGAACCCTTAGTCAATGAATCTGCTTAAATCTTCAAGACAACAGCGAGTTGTAGATTCAGATAATATTCAAAAACACAAGCTATGCAAGTCACCCATGATAATCACATCTCTAATGAGAAGACATACTGTACGACGTCTCTGTGAAATCATCCATCATAAAAAAATTATATCCGTACTTACAAATGAAGACTCTCCCCAACTAGTTTAAATTTAATGAGTGTCAGAAAGTCCACTGCCTATTCTGTGGATCTTTCTGAGATGCAGGTGCTTGTTACAGCTCTCTCAGTTGTTGAAAACTTTATTCAGTTTATTCACACCACAGTGAGTGTGCAGCGAGGTTCACTGTTACTGACACATCTGTTATCAGCTGAAATGAGTATCAGGGAGAAGACACTGAAAGAAAGGACTGTTTCACAGTCACTGTGTGTGTTGAGGTCACGTGGCGCTGTAATGGCGACATGTAGTCCAGCTGTCTCTCGTGTTCGTGTTTGTTAATTTGAATGTATTTTGTTGCGTCAGGCTTTTGGCTTTTGTTTTTTTCATGCACTGTGTGTCTGTTGTGGGACAGGGAAGCGGGCTGGAGATTGTTCAGGGCACTCATGCTGCTCGTTTTTATAATATTGACGAATTGTCTATAATTTTGTTTGTGGTCGCCACCTTGGAGACGCATTCGCAACATATGCTCAGGAATATCCCTTGGATCTGCAACTACAAAGTTTACCATCGCTCTTCACCGGAGTTGAAGATGTCGGGATACATCCAGGACTGCAGGCAATCTTCAAAAGGCCACCAGGGAAGGGAAGGAGAAGATAATGTGGGTGAGGAGTGAGGCGAGTGGTAAGCTGACACAGTTTGGTGCTCCGTGTTGACAATGGACAGAGACCACAACACTGCGTGTATGGAAGACAGTCGTGGAGGCGAAGTTTGTGTGTTGGACTGCTTGATAACACTGGACATCTTGGGACAACGGGGGCTATTTTTAATCATGATGTTTGGCTGTAGGCAATTCCACTTTAATTCACTTAATTAGTTAGATTAATGCAATGATTCTATTGAATGTCTTTATTTGATGTTTGTTTGTGTTGTTGGTCTGCCCCACTGTCTATGTCTTTTTTGTTGTTGCTGGGGAAATTGTGGTCGAAAGCGCACATTCCATGACGGTGATGCTCGTGCATTAGGGCGATATGTAAGGAAAAACAGAAGAGCAACTCTTACTCAGGCGACTGAGAATGTCAATGCAGGACGTGATCAGACTGTGTCAGCAAGAACTGTCCGTCGACAACTACATAGAGAGGGATATTATAGTAGGGTTGCATTAAAAAGACGAATGCACATTTGAGAGTTCGGTGGTGCAAAAACCATAGGCACTGGTCGACAGAGATGTAGACCATATTCTCCACATGTGGGCGAGCGCACGTGGGGCGTACACCAAGAGAACGGCACAGGCCTGAATGCCTGACCTCTACAATGAGGCGGCTCTGTTATGCTGTGGGGGAAGAATGGTGTTCTATCCCTCCAGAGACTTGGAGAATCTATGCCAAGGCGCACTGAAGCTGTTCTGGCGGCTCGTGGTGGCCCAACACCTTACTAAGACACTTTATGTTGGTTTTTCCTTTAATTTGTCACCCATCTGTATATTGTATACATATACATACATGCATATACACACACACACGCACACACACGCACACGCACACGCACACGCACACGCACACACACACACATCCGGCATTAGCAAATACCCATGACCAATCTCACCTGTCATATCTAAATCCTATTTTTACATGCTGCTACCTGCTTAGTCTCTTAGCCCCACCCCCTCTCTCACCAGCTTGTCTCTACAAAGATCTGCGCATCTAGGATGAGGGCTGCCACGTACTACAATGCATGATGATGCTCTTGGTCGACTTGAGCACATGATAATGCTCTCTTTCTGATAGACCGTTTAGACCAAACTGATTTTCCAAGCACAGCAGGACAGTGAGGACTTCTCTCTAGGAGTCTGCAGTGCGATAAGCACAAAGCAAGACTGTGTGAACTATATCTCTGTTCTGGCCATTTATCAAAGAGGGAAAAGCATGACATTAAAATCTAGGTCGGGATGTGGAGCGAGTTTATTCGAGGCTTGACGCTTTTTTTTCTTTTATTAACACGCCGACAGTATAAAAAAAAAAAAGATTGGTTTACTCAAACGCCTGAACGGTGTGAAGAATTCAATGAGATCCAGAATGTCAGTGACTCAAGTTCATTAGTGAAGGTGGATGACATTTAGATATAAAGAGAAACAAATAAGCATTTGCAGGGAGCCATTATTTATCCTGGTGATTGAGGAAAAATGCACTGCATAAACGGCAGGACTTTATGTTAGACTAAGGGCAAAATAAACTTTGATTAAAAGAACTCCCAATCTCCCTTTTTCTGGCTTCACCCTCCACCGCTTTAGCAGTAAGCCCTCTGGACCACAGTCACTGTTTATACCCCTTCTCTCTCTTTCTCTCTTTCCCTCTCTGTGATCATCCCTCACTCCTCTTGAACCCTCTATTTTGGGAAGCTGCACCTGCCTGTCCTGCATTCTTTTGTTCTGCAGGGCCGCGGACATTCGGGTGGCACGTTTGTCGTAAGCAAGCGGGACGGGGGCGGGGCGGGGCGAGGCGGGGTGGGGCTGGACGCGCCGGCACCCGGTCCACAGCGCATTTAGCGCCCCGCGCGCTGCGCGGATGAAAGGCCCCTTTCCACACCGCTGGTGCCTGGGCCATAAATCTCAAGCAGCCCGCATTCAGACACACAAACCCTCCCGAAGGTCACCCACAGACACATTCACACACTTGAGATCTACAGAGCCGCATGCACAAGCAGGCCAAACGTTGGCAGGCAGGCGCAGTGCTGTCCACTAACCTGGAGCCGAGCATCCATACCACCATCAGCCAAGGATAATCGCAGACACACTGGAGTTACGGCATACACACATAACCGGCCTAAAATCAACCACAGACACACATCCCAACCTACCATCCTACAGTTATGGGCGCATGAAGCCATTCACAATGCTTTTCATAGTAACTTTGGAAACTAATAGATTAGGTCTGACGAAGGCAGTACACAACCCAAAGTAAAATGTTTTTAAATGGAGCAAGTATCTCGTATAGAACAAAAATAGAGAGAAAATGGAGAAATGTGTACAGTCTCAAGTATCAGATTCTACAACTGGAAGACATGGGATATACCTACATCTAAACAAACATGGAGTCACTGAATCACAGCTATAGAACATGGCTTTAAACAAACATGGAGGCACTGAATCACAGCTATAAAAACATGTCTTTAAACTAACATGGAGTCACTGAATCACAGCTATAAAAACATGGCTTTAAACAAACATGGAGTCACTGAATCACAGCTATAGAACATGGCTTTAAACAAACATGGAGTCACTGAATCACAGCTATAGAACATGGAGTCTGAGTCTTATAAGGGTCGAAACAGACAGCTGCTCATTCAGACCTTCAGGCCTGGGCTCAGAACTGTTAATCTCTGTAAATATAGAAGGCAGCAGCCTTCTATGTGAACATAATAAAAGACTGTATGGACCGGCCCAGTCATTCCAACACATCCTCACTCCACTGGACAAACTGAGTCAGTGTTAGGTGTAGTCTAACACTCACACACACACATACACACACACACATGTTAGATACAGATATTCATAATTTTCCTGACAAATATAGAAGTCCAAGCAGGGAATGCCCCCTGTGGACAGTAATGGCTCTCAGCGGAGAGAAAGAACCCTTCATCTTTCTGTGCCTCCACACTGGAATCCACTTGCGCACACAGCAGCTGTTCCCCTCTGTGGAGAGGAGAGGGGAGAGAGCTGCAGGCTGCTTAATCACACAAAGAGAGGTTCTGAAGAGGGGACAGAATGAGGAGGAAGAGGGGGTCGGGGAGGGGCAAGCACACAAGTCACCTGCAGAAGGTGGAAAATGCTACAGAACACAGACACGAACAGACATAAGGAAGAACACAATCCAAATGTGCACATACAATGTACCCACACACTCCCATTAAAGTAATTATTTATTCTACTATGCTATTATATTTTATTGATTTTAGGCCACACTTGTATTTTGTCTTATCTGTGTTTCTTTGGTGTTTGTTGTGTACTGTATATATGACGCTTTTACACAAATGAAGTTCCTAAAGGAAAAATAAAGTACTTTTGACTTTTGAAGTAAAAGCACATCAGCGTGCATGCACATACATACACACATACACATACGCACTCGCGCACTCACGCACTCACGCACTCACACACTCACACACTCACACACTCACACACATACGCACTCGCGCACTCCCCTCCCCCAGGATCCTGGGAGGCGATGTAGGACACAGCCGCTCCCCCATCCCTCCTGACCGGCGGCTCTCAGAGGCTTACAGCCTCACACTATAAAAAGAAAGAGCAGCAGCCCATAGGTGGCCATGGCTCCTAAAACACACGTACACACTCATACACACTCATACACACACGTACACACACGTACACACTCATTCACACTCGTACACACTCACCGGCAACACACACTTTACTCACCCTGCCTGTCAGCTCTTACCTAAGATCTGGACTAAACGCTGTCAGCTCTTACCTAAGATCTGGACTAAACGCTGTCAGCTCTTACCTAAGATCTGGACTAAACGCTGTCAGCTCTTACCTAAGATCTGGACTAAACGCTGTCAGCTCTTACCTAAGATCTGGACTAAATGCTGTGCAGATGAGTTCTGCCGATGGAAATAATGTGCACCCCTGACACGTCGAGGCTTGTGGGTAGGACAGAGCTCACACAGCTTTTCTCTTTGGCTTTCAAATGCAGAGGTGCAGTTCTGTACTCCTTCAGAGACCAAGATGCATCAGTCTTGAATGTTCACCAACAGTGCACGGAACCTGTTGGTTACGGTCAGCCTACGGTTCTGCTCCCATATGCTGAGGGGACCGCAAAATATGCTGGTTTTGTGCATTCATTCTGTAAATAGAATCAGCTTGTGAGTGATTGTGTCTTTGCGTGTGTGAGAGAGTCTGTGTGTGTGTGTGTGTGTGTGTGTGTGTGTGTGTGTGTGTGTGTGTGTGTGTGTGTGTGTGTGTGTGTGTGTGTGCATGTGTGCTGCACAAAGTCCTCTCACCCAGTGCCACTGATGAGTTGAGTAATAAATCTCCCAATCTATTGCATAAGGCCTCAATGAATAATTGTAATACTATAGAAACTATGACATTAAAATTCAATAGAAACAGGTCAGATCCGCTGAACAAGCCTCCATGTTAAGAGCTTTAAAACGGCAAGGAAGATCGGTGTCCGAGGTTCCACAAACACAATTGGGTGGCACTTACTGTTGACCCAAGTACATCTACAACAGAACAAATCTAATTATGTTAAACAGGAGATCCTCCCCCTCTAATTCCTGCTTTCGGTGATTCATTCCACTTTAAACGACAAGCGCAGGACACCCTCTATGGAGCCCCCTCTCCGCTATGCTACCTCCCTGCCAGAATTCAACAGAGTTCAAATGCATACGAGAGAGACACAGAGGAGAGAGGAGAGACATAGAGAGAGAGGGGAGGGAGAAAGAGAGGACAAACAGAGAGAGAGAGGGAGAGACGCAACTCTCTGGGACAAGCTGTAAGCAGTTAGCTTCCTCCTGCAAAACAGCTCGTTTCTGGCACAAAGGGACACATTCCGGTATCTGGAGACTGGCAGCACGCCGGTAACACATTTGTATACTATTGCAGTCTGGTATGAATGACCCCATCACACAGCGTGAGGAAACTCGTCTGCTTCAGATTAAATCTCCCCATCGGCTTCATCCTCTTCTGTCACGACTAACACAGATAAACACACACTCAAAAAAAAACCTTTCCACAGAACTCAAAGTCCCAGACTCAGTCCTGTTCTGAGTACTAATGGCACTGCTAAAAAGTATTTATCTGGTAATAACTGCATATAAAAATTTTCAAGATATCCACCTCAAAAAGAAACTTCTTCCTGTGTATATGCCCTACTCAGCCATGGAATAAAAATGCCTCTGAATTTTATTAGCTTCAAACTATAACTGCATCCACGACTGCGGTCATCTCCTCATGACCTCTGACCTGAGGGACTAGATTTAACTCTCAGCACCCTGACAGAGCAGAGGCATTGGCGAGTAGGATATATGCTGCGTGAAAGAGGCGCAGCCACCTTACACACACGTATGAAACACGTATGAAACACGCCTCCTCCCTCCTGGCATTAAACACAGAACATGTGCATGCAACGCTTGTTCCACCAGGGGGGTGTTTCACAAAGCAGGATTTAGCCGGATAGCTACACTGAGTAAAACCCAGAACTCTCCCAAATCTGGATCATGGACTGAAGTAAAAAGAGCTGTTCCGGATTTTACTCAGTGCAGTTATCCAGCTAACTCTGTAATCCCGCTTTGTGGAATACCCCCCATGCTGTTTGTGTCTTCGTAACTAAGGCGACTACGGCGGGGGACATCGCAAGGCGGACAAATGGCATGACGGCGTCTGCGGACGTCAGTCCCATGTGCTTGCTGCACACGCATAACCCGCCACTGACCTTTCAAGTGATGTTATTCCAACCATTTTTATCAGTGTGTCATCTATCCCAGCAGAACAGATGCACAGGATGGGCTTCATTCATTTCAAACCCACTTTAGATAGAAATGCCATTACAGCGCTTTTACTTGCGTCAGTGCAGTCCGTTTACTTTTTCTCAATATCGTCATTCACTTTAACTGTGTTACGGCTTTTCATTCAAATTCTTTCAATTTGGTGTCCATAACTAAATTTCTGTTGTGTTGTAGCTGTCTCACCTGTCTGTCTGTCTGTCTGTCTGTCTGTTAGTATCAGCTGTCCCTTGGACTGGCTTCTCGGGACCTCGCAGCGACAGACCTTGCTATCCCGAGGTATAAATAGATAACAATGCCATCGGGCGCACCGGGCCCTGTCCATCTCCACGCTTTGAGTGGGGGGCTTTCAGGACGAGAGTAAAATATAGGCGAAAGGTACAACACCTCGCAAGGAACGCACACAAATCACGCTCGGCAATTACACGCCAATACGACAAAACTGCGCCGTCTCCTGTCAATCATCCTTAAAAGGTTAGGCGTGAGGCACGCAGACAGGTCAACGGCGTCACAGAGGTACCGAACTTAAACTCGGAGAGCGAGGGACAGAGCGGGGAATGATAACCAGAAGTAGCTGAAACTAGCAAAGTAAAGCTAAAATGGAGTCATTTAAAATGTAGGACAGTGTTTTGGGAATTCAGGGTTCCATAGCATTCAGTAGCCGGATTGCGAGGGGACTGGCACCTGCCTGGCAGAGACTCATAAAAGCGGCTGGTCTAAGCGTGGCAGCCTGAGGCAGCAGGGAATTAGACTGTGACTGCGTGACGGAGCTTTGGGCTGCATCTGGCTGTAAGGGCACAGGTAAGGACCCGCAGCCTCCCCCGGTGCTACGCGCCGCCACGCCATGGAGATAAACGTGCGCACGCCGCGGCGCTGCTCCGCTCGGGTCAACTCGGCGGCTACGGAAAGTAAGCATCACTTACCGTCCGCAAGAACTGAATCTCCTCCTCTCCCTCTCCGCCTTCTGCCATCCTTCCCCGAGGATGAGTCGCAGCTCCTCAGGAGGAATGAGAATATCCTTCCCTTTTCTCTCTCTCTGTCAGTCCTGACTCTCTCACTCTTCGCTCTCTCCCCCCTCTCAGCGACAGTGTGTGGGAGTGCTGGAGGACGGCATGTGGCTCTCTCTCTCTCTCTCTCCGTGTGTGTGTGTGTGTGTGTGAGAGAGAGAGGGAGAGTGACAGGCAGCGCTCTCCCTCTCTCGTCAGAGGAGCGGGAGAGGGGGCGGGGCCAACAGCAGCCTACCACGCCTCCCCGTCCCCTCCACAGCACGCCGACAACCCCACCCCCTCCCCCCCCCGCCCCCCACCCCCCACTTCAAATTGAGGCTCTATAAAAGGAAAGCGTGCGAAGAGGTCCCAGGAGGTTCCCAGCGAACAAATTGCACAGATGACGATCAGTGGCAGAGAACGGGCTTATTTCCAGCCTGGCCTCCACCAAAGAACCTCACCTGTACGAGTATTCTTTACACAGTACCGCCAATATTACATTAAAGCTCTGAGGGAGGATGCTTGCTTCATGCATGTGGATTCTGAAGCAGATAAAAGAACATGGGCAAGGGCAAGGGGGCCTGTGATGCACTACCTGTGCTGTCTTTTCCACACCAACTTCATGACCATACTGAAACTGCCTACTACTCTATTTATATAGTCAGATCATTTGTAACACTTGAATTTGCAGGATACTACAGAATGATTCGTGACACAACCAGGAGCTCTAGAACTTCCAGATCATATTGGTGGGAAAGGGCACAAGACAAAGATGTCCGATTGGACAAATAATCGCACTCAGCAGAGCACTCCAATGTACACAGCCACCCGGGATGCTCACATTATAATGTACAGCTAATTACAGATGACATATCTCAGTTTCACAAGAATATTCAAAAAGGCCTGTTAAAAGAAAGTAACCGACCTAAAGCAAGTGTCCTTTTCAGGATGCCTGTGGAAATATGACATTTCACAGGTGCACAAGCTAAATAAGTCGGTGCGGAAACATTAACATTTCACGAAGGTTCCCTTTGTCTACAATGGCGTCAGGTCCTTAAAAGGTTCCAGCGTGCCGCAGTATGATTGGCTTCTTCAGAACCACTGAGTGTGGTAAAGTGTAGGGACAGTCCCCACTGCTTCGCATGAAAGATGAGTCTGCAGTAACCATATAGGGCTGCAGCACTGCAACAATGCAAGAGGCACCAGAATGCAAGAGTGAACACATAACGCTTAAAAAGCATTGTGTAAATGCGTTGCTAACTAGGTTGAAGGCAATGTCAGTGTAACCAGGTTCAATTGAGTATACAGTACAGAAGGTAGTAGAGCTTACAAAATGTACAAAAAATGCATTTGGTTATGCCTAAAAAACAATATGTTCTATTTTAGCTTTTACGTCAGTTGTTTGCGCAGGAAAAACAAACCACGCCTTGGTAAAACCACATTTAGAACAGCATGTTCAGTTGTGGTCACCAAAGGTGACGAGGCTTTAAAAAGTACAAAGAAGGGCAACAAAACTATTACAAAGTGTTAAAGAAATTATTTTTGAAGAGACTTGAGCATTTAAACTGTTTAAACTGTAAAGAGGCATGGGAGACACAGATTTTTTTTTTTTCATATGCACATGTTCAAGATCTCAAGTATGGGATATATCTGACGTATAGTTCTGTATGTGTATATCATACTGTTTGCAATGATTTAGAGTCATGGATTATTTGCATTTAATACAGATTCAGAATAAACTAAGTTTAGCACTGGAACCAGGGGGTATTTCACAAAGCAGCATTACTGTGCTAGCCGGATAACTGCACTGAGTAAAACCCAGAACCCTCCCAAATCTGGACCATGAACCTGCAAAAAGAGCTGTTCTGGATTTTACACAGCGCAGTTATACAGCTAATTCAGTAATCCTGCTTCGTGAAATACCCTGAGGTGTTATGTACAGGTATTATGGACAAATTTAGCATCAGATGAACACTTATTGAAAACTATATCATACATATGAAAAAATATGCTACATAAAAATATATATTATGGGATTGTTTTTCATCAACAGCTCCTGGGGCTTGTTAAGGTCAATTAACTCCAGCAAGTACCAAGACATTCTACCCAAAAACATGGCATCCTCACCCAAGGACACCTACAATTATTTCTGAGCTAGAAGAGTTTTGCTAGAAGAGTGGGAAAAGTCCACAAACAAAAATAGTGTTGGCTACAGGAAATGTTTGTATGATGTTATACATCTGCCAAAAGAGGTGTTACTAAGTACTAACTGACACAGTGCCCAAACTCCTGCATGTGGCATGTTCAATTTGGTTTAATATTTTGTCTCTGAAATTAATTCAAATGGTAATCATTCATGAACACACCCCTTGAAACACGCTTGCACCCATACACTACAGTGCAGATAGGGAATACACCACACAGATCAATGTCTCTACCTCACCCCTTCTTTCAGTGTATCTGCACCCTCTCCGTCTCGTCTCCCATGGCAACTGCATCTATCCAGAGAAGTACCATTATAATTTTGGGCATTTTTGACAGTTTCAGGGTATGAGCACGCTCATAAACCACGTAATTGCATGGTTGGGAACAATGGCAGGTGGAATTAATTAATTCAACAAATGCAGTTCCAATGAAAGCACTTGAAAGGCATTGGGCATACTTACATTCTTGTTAACTGGTTTCCTTCCTGTGCCAACAGATACCCATTCTCCCAACCAAATCCATTCAAACTCATCAGCACAGTACAAAATTGCACCACTAGGTGGAACTAATTCCATGCAAGTCTTTTAAAGGAAAACTTCTGGGAAAAGAAGCACTTATCTTGTGAAAAGTAGCAAGCAACGCATCTCCCAATTGGTCACATTTAGCCAGACAGAAATACCTTCCAATCATACATTCATGATTCACACATCAGATTGTTAGCTGGACCTCACATCTCTGCACTAAATCAGTTCTCTTACTTGTATTTCTAATAACACCATTGACGGTGAGGTGTAGCTTTCCCAGTGGGGAGATATGTGGGGGCAGGCAGCTTAACCTGCATATGGGTTCAAATAACATTTTAGCTTCAGAATTCAATAAGTGAGAGTGAAGTTGGAGGTGCTGAAGAGGGAACCTGCAAGGAATTGCTAACACTTAAAAAGGCATGTCAGTCAAAGATAGTCTGTGTCAGTCTTGATAAAAAACAGGAAAACCTGAGCAGACATAACTCGGGAGGCTTAACTGCGATCATGCTACAAGAGAACAGTTCCCATCACTGTGCGCACTGAAAACTGATTAAACACACTGCCACCGTTTCACCCTTTAACATTACACTGTAATACAGAACCAGCCCAACTGCAATCCATCTTCATTATAAATTATTCATGTCGAGTTTCATAATTACTATATTGTTAATGGCAGTGCAAGTAAAAAAAGAAACAAGAAAAATTAAGTTACTCAAATGACAGCATTGATAGTAAACTGCATTTATATGGTGGGCCTATCGATGCACTGCACTGCCTGTGGCATGACACCACAAATCCTCCTGTTATTACTTGAGCTCTCTGTGGTGTGTAGGTCTCATACAGTGCGTTACGATAGTGAGCATTCTCAGCAGAACTGTCGATGTGAGACCCCAGCTTTGCTATCAACAGAAACAATCCCAAGCTTAAATAAGAAATCCAAAAACAAGAACCCAACTGATAGCTATGCAGACATACACACACACACACACACACACACACACACACACACACACACACACACGCTGTTCTGGAATAGAAGGTAAAAATAATTCATTTTTATTAAGAACAAGAAAAAAATAACATTTTACTAAAATTAGGGCAATCCAGTAAATATGACAAATAAATAATAAACCCATAAATTCAGTTGAATTAAAATATTTAAGTTGGAATGGCACAAAACATATTAAAAATGAGACTCAAAACAAAATAATAAGATGAAACTGCTGCCAGACCAGGCACAGAGAGTGCAGTGTTACGGAAACATTCATCAACAGCATGCAACTTTACTTTCTGAACTGTGTACATTACAAACAGCACAACTCGGGTAAGAGAGCAGGCCTGGTATTGCTCCCTCTACTGGTGATAGTCTGTGGTTGAGGGCGTGGGCAGGCAGAGGTGCCTGATGTCACTTCCTGTCAGCCTATCAAGAGTTCAGAGCTGGAAGGGAGTCAGGGTGGTGATATGGATCTCAGGAATGGGCCAGCGGGGGGAATCTCTGTAGCGCCTCCTGACGGCAGGCGCCCTGAAACGCAACGCCAACGGGGAAAGGGAGGGGCGCGGGTCGCCCCCCGCCGGTCCCCATCTCATTTGAGCCATCGGCACAGAGAGTAGGGGAATGGTCGCTACCTGCGCTGATTTCTGGAACCGAGTCAGCGCACTGGCCTGCCTCTAGGGGGCGGCAGGGGTCTGAGGGCGAGAGCGGCCACATAGGGGGGCTAGCGGCGGGAGCTCTGCGTGAGCGAGCGTCAGTGTGGCGGGGCAGAGGGGCAGGGAGAGACAGGAGGCACGGAGATCTGGCGTTCTTAGCGGGGCCTTCCAGGGGAGAGGGCGGGGTCAAACACAGGGAAGTCTGGGATGCTGGAGGCTCCAGGTGCTGTATGCGCAGCTGAAGCTCCAGTAGCTCGTGCAGGCCAAGCTCAGGAGGCCCGTTCTTCCCTTCCTGTGCCTCCTGCTCGGGGTGCTGGGGGGGTCTGCCCCCCGGACCCTGCGCCGGCTCTTTCAAACGCTGCCCCCCTGGGTGATGGTGCTGCGGTTCGGATGGCTTGGAGGACAGTTCTGGAGGGTTTATAGGTTCCAGAGGGTTCGGAAGGTTGGGGCAGGAAGGGTTCAGAAGGTTGGGGTTATGAGGGTTCAGAGGGTTGGAAGGATTCAGAGGGTCATGATAGTTCAGAGGGTTGGATGGATTCAGAGGATCATGAGAGTTCAGAGGGTTGGATGGATTCAGAGGATCATGAGAGTTCAGAGGGTTGGAAGGATTCAGAGGGTCATGAGAGTTCAGAGGGTTGGAAGGGTTCAGTGATTCTCGAGGGTTATGAGGACTCAGAGGGCTGACGGGGTGCTCGGGCAGCTCCTGGCTCTGAGGCTCCTGCAGTAACCCCGCTACACCCTCATGGCTGATGGAGCGGCTGAACCTTCGGGCCCCCTGCCTGCGCAGACGCACAGGGCCCCGCTGGGGCGCCGGGGGGACAGGCGGGGGCCGGGGGCCCCGCAGCCACGCCGACAGCACGTTGAACCGCCGCACGCGATCCGCCACAGACATGCGCTGGTGAGACCTCAGGAACCCCAGCCCTGACTCCTCCCCCTTCCCTCCTCCATCTCTCGCCACCCGTCTCTTTTCCTCTTTCTTCCCCTTCTTCTCTCTCTCCATCTCTTTGTGTTTACCATGCCCATTCTGCTGTATCTCCTCCGCCTCTCCTCCTCCTCCTCCTCCTCCTCCTCCTACCCTTGCTTGTTCTGACTGTCCGTTTCCATTCTTCAGGGAGTCCCCCACAGTCCAGGCACATTCGTGGAAACCTGAACCCCCAAACTCTCCACCCTCCTCCTCCCCATCCCCGTCCACCATGACCTCCGGCAGGCTAATGGAGCGCCGCGGGGGACGATAGCCCCGGCTGACCCGCCGAAAAACATCCAACATGGGATCCCTCCACTCTCTAGGACCTTCTCCCTCCGGCTTTATTCCCGTGTCCCTGTGGGCAACCAGTCCAATCATCTCCCGCCCCGCCCCTGCTACAGCTCCGCCCCCTTGGGCCTGCCCGTCGCCGGCCCCATTATCTGCCCTGCCCGCCACGCACGTCCGCTCCAGCTGCGTTGCGCTCCATATTCTCCTGCTGGTGACCAACGTGTCTTGAGGGTCCTCCACGAAGCTGCAGTTGAGTATATCAGGGTCGTCGTCCACTTCGGTCCCCACAACCACTGTGAAGAGTCAGAAACACAGCCAATATTTGAACACACAGTGATCGCTGAGAGCCCGTCAACAGTGACTTACTGTATTGGGAGAGTAAGAGGAAGTGCTGGCAGACGGAGGGGGATTTACATGATGGTGCAGCAGGCATCGTGGCGTGGAGCCACATGAATTTGTACAGTGAATAGAAATTTCTGTCCAGTTATCTATTGCTGTGTTGTTGGACTATTATTATTATTTTTTTGCTTCTGTTATCCTTTGAAATGGACTGTATTGGAGTGTCACGTCCTGTTTAGATAAGGGACACATTTTTTTTTGGAAAAAAAATCAGTCAATACAGGAAGAAAATGTTAATTAAGTGTATGAATTGAACAATTCCCATTCTGCATTATCTATGAGAGTTTTGGTGGATTTGCAACATCTGTGGTGACGTGGTCACAAAGGTTTTGTCTTCAAATCCGAGAGTTCCATTCAAAACGATGCCACAACCCCAAGCAAAGTGGAATGGTATGCTTAGGGGAGTAGCACTAGAAGTGATACACCGTTAAGTAAACCTACGGAGTGTTTAATTTTCTTAGAAGACAATCCAGCAGGGGTGTATTTGAGAAAAAAAGACTGCCTAGAGACGATCAACAATCTGCCATATTAATATTGAGCAACATAAACTTAAGTTTTCGACATGCAAGTTCCTGTGCGTGCGTCATCACGACTTGGAAGGAATGTCGCACCCGATGGCACCAATGGAAAATAGTGCAATTACAGAATGCAAATACATGGAATATAGAGCACATACAATGGATATTGCTACAAAAATGCCAGCGTGAAAAGCTATCGAATATGGCATTTTTAACATGAAAAAATGACGGATTAGAGCTTTAAATGAACTGGAATTAATTTGCTTTTGAATTGAAAAACGGAACTGACTGCAGCTTTGTCAGGTGGAAACAGAACCAAATAAACAGCCAAACCTCCTCCTGGGCCATCAATCAGAATGGCAGGCATCTGAAATGGACCACCTCCCTCGCAGCTGGATGGCTCTTCTGGGTTGTCCATTAACCGTTTAGTGCCACACAACCAATTACCTTCTTCATGGCCATCTGAGGGGGCGGTACTCTGGAGATGAAATAAGAGGTGACATTATGAGCTGAAAAACAGACACTGTTGTCTCCACACCTCAGACTGTAATACTAAGAATACAGTTCTTTATGAAAATAAGAGAACCTTCGCAATATCACGAATCCAGGAAGGGAAATAATACAGGGAATACGCAGTGGTAATCACTATCAACAACTAAAGGACTATACCAGTATTATGTATGTTAAAGTCCATGTACTACAAATGTTGCGTACTTTACATTGCTTCAAACCAATTTGCAAAGAATACACCAGTTTTTTAGATTTTTGAGTAATTACCCTATTTCCGAATTTTTTCAAATTCAATTTAGTGGTTTTGGAGAAACATTTGGTTGCGGTGTAGTTTTCGCATCAATTCAATAAAATGCATTATTATGCAACAATAAAGTAACTTTGAAAAAAATAAGAATAATTTGACGTCATTTTCATGACGATGGTAAGAGATGGTTGTTTGAACTTTCAAACAACCATCTCTATCTCAAGCAACTTTAAACCACCATCTCTATCGCAAGCAACTTTCAAACAACCATCTCTATATCAAGCAACTTTCAACAACCATCTCTATCTCAAGCAACTTTCAAACAACCATCACTATCTCAAGCAACTTTCAACAACCATCTCTATCTCAAGCAACTTTCAAGTTTCTGCAAGTTTTTCTTTTTATACTGTAGGGAAATTACTGGAAGCCACTGGCTGCCTGGAAGGTAGGAAAAACAAATTCAAAAATATAAAAAGCAGTATTTGCTTTGCAAATTGGTTTGCAGCAATGTAAAGTACACAAAAATGTGGTAAATGGCCTTTATCATCCAAAATACCAGTATGGTCCTTTAAATGAAATCTATGGCTGCTCTATCTGTGACTCAGTGACTCAATGGGTGGTGATATGCATGAAGATGGCAAAATAGTTTTTTGTGTGTGAACTTCCTGGTTTAAAAGGCTGGTCAGTATGAGCCCTTAACTGGGGCAGGCAGCACGCTGTAGCATGGCTCTGAACATAAGCATTAAGCAACTGCTTTTGGACAGTGAAACTACACATATTACAGATGATGACATGCAGTTTTGGTTATTAAATTAAGTTGTTAGGCAGGAGGGAAATCTGTTCATGCAGAAATAAGAGAAATTTTGTTTTCGTATATTCTTGCACATTACTGTTCTGGCAGTGGGCCAGCTGTCTGTTTCTGTGTGTCGAGAGCAATAAAGAGTCAAAACGGCTCCCAGATTAAACCCCGTGTGCAGGTGTGAGGACCACACAGCACAAACACAGCACCAGAGAAGCAGTGATGCTCAGGAGATTCAAGCAAAAATATCAAAGCAACTGCTACTTTGAATTCTTCATCACACTGGTTTGGCAGTCAAGTGTTAAAAGTTAGGTACAGGCACTGTTAAAATTTAGTTGAAGTAAATATTTAAGTTAGACTGAATATTGTCCCATGTCCCTGCTGCACCTGCACGGATGTGTTATAGTATCTATAAGCACTGCTGTGATTGCCCATTATACCTAAAGGACTGGTATTAATATAGTAGTGCAGGGCAGAGAGAGGGGGGTGAGTGGAAAGACACGTCCATCTCAGAAGGGTGGGAGGGGGTTGGCAGCCAATATGCAGAGGTGATAGGACAGAAAGAGAGAGGGAGAGAGAGGGGCGGGGAGAGAGAGAGAAAGAGGCAGAGAAAGAGCAAAGCAAATGGCGCGCCACAACCGCAGGATAGTGAAAGCAGAGACCCGAGTCAGAGCTGCAGAGCTGCACAGGGTTGCGGTGGCACGTACGGCGCTGCTCCAGCTGCTCGCCGCGAAGAAGCGCAGAGACCTGCGGTCTGCGCTGGGCCCTGTCCTCTGGAGCCGGGATCCTGGGGAGAGAGAGAGCGCAGCCCTGTTGTGACTCTGTGCACAAACCGGTGCGCCACACCGCCACTGACTGCGCCACCACCGCCACTGACTGCGCCACACCGCCACTGACTGCGCCACACCGCCACTGACTGCGCCACACCGCCACTGACTGCGCTACACCCTGCTGCCTTGTGCTCTGGGGGATATTACATCGTTTCCGATAATATCGTCATTTAGGTGCCGACAAAATGCTGTCCTGTCAATATCGGGTATGACACAAGACTATGTGAATGTGAGCCAGGTCGGTATCATATTTCTCAACAAGAATGATAAAACTTGACTTGAGATGACATGGAAAAAAAATGTTCATATTACGAGACTTAATACTGCTTCCAAATGAGTTCTTTTTTTTATAGATCACCTGAACTGATAGAGACGATTACGTCCAATTACGTGCACAAACAGCTGCGCGCTTCACATTGATACTCCCCGCAGGGCTAAAAACTCCACACTCCAAATGAGTGATGCATACTAGCAAAAAAAAAGGACACGAAAGTAGCCCGCGTCTCTGAAGATTTAATTCCTCGACATGGTTCAAATTCAGTTGTCTGGAGATGGGTTTGGATTTGAACAAACTGATACCAAACAAGAGAGGGTGTTTTGCAAACTGGCAGTTGCAGCGAAGGACAGTTCTACAACAAACCGGTTTCAACCATCTTTGCATTAAATAATTATCATGATTACTTATCAATTATCATGACAAGGTGAAAAATCGCAAAAATATCGACATCGTCAAAGTGCCAGAAAATACTGGGATGATTATCTTTAGGCAATATCGCCCACCCCACTCTGGGGTAACAAGAACACCCCCCGATGTCTGTGCTCTGGGGTAACACAGGATTACAACTGCGTTTGAGATAATATCTCAGCGCACCAGCAAACAGCTGCAGTCAGTGACTTTAGCTAGTCAGTCGAGCACCCCACTGAGCAACAGCTGTAGCTTCCACTATTATATCGGAACTCACAGATTCCCACACAGGGTATTTGGGGGTGGGGGAAGAGGGAGCTCACCTCTGCACTCTTTTGGTGTCCCTCTTGTGTTCCTCTTTTTGGCGGAGCGGGTCTGGGGGCCCAGGAGGACCCTGCTCCTCACTGCCCTGCACCCAGAAATGACGGAGCAGAGGCTTGGGGTGGGGGCTTCGGCTCAGCGGGGACTCTGACTCTACAGGAACAGACAGGAGGTTGGCAAGTGGAGTCAAACCCCGGCAATGCTGAAGAGGAGATAAAACACTGACCATCTGAGAGGGAAAGACTGGTGGGCTGGTTATCCTCTCTCAGGTCATGGATCGAGCGTCTGCAAAACACACACACACACACACACACACACACACACACACAAAGTGGGCGTGCATAACAAATGCACACATAATACACGCACGGCACACAGACACAAACACACACATGAACCCGCGTACAAACAAGACGTGCACACAAAGGTAAGATTCTTCGTTGATTTTTTTAATAATTATACAGTAATGCACCAATACAAGCTTATGAACAAGAATGATGGTTTATCAGGACCAGACCAAACCAAACTTAAAAAAGGAAACGTCAGCACAAGACCAGGACTATAGTCACCCTGGGAGTAAAGGGATGGGGAATGGGGAATTCTCCTGGGCTGTGTCCAAATCAGAGCCCTATCTACTGCGCCCTGTGTCCTGTGTGCAGTGCACTGGCAGAAGTGCGCTGTTTAATGTGCACTGTTTAGCACACGACATGCTAGAAAAATCCCGGCATACTATTTTCCAACCACACTGTGGTACGTTAGACGTACGTGTCGTAAGACGTCCCACCATGTCACGTGTTGTTTTTGTTGTATTTGAAGAAAAACGTCAGCGAAGCTACGCCTCAATTTTTTTTAAATGAAGCTTCACGTCATAACTATGCGACAAAAATCTTTGAGTACTTCTTGTAAGTGTGCTCCCAAATATACTCAGCGAAACCCCAGAAGTGTATCATACGGGGGTTTAAAGTATACTATATTTAGAGAAAAGTTTGCCTACTTAACGACTTTTTCGTCCTGTCTGCTCAACAAGCCTACCTAATAGTATGGAAGGATGCTGATTCGGGCACAGCCCTAGCAACAATGAAAATACAAGTGTACCCTCTTTTTTGGCAGAGCCCTCTACCTCAGGAAGCGTGTCTTCAGAGGCCTTTCGTTTGATGGTGCTTGGTGACTGCGGTATGCCACTTGCTGCCACCTGCTGGCCTGGAGTAGTAGAGCACATGGAGAAGGAGCTGCACAAACACTGAGTGGGACATGGGGTCATTCGACGGCACACACAATCCTTTCACAAGTACTGACAGGGACTACCCTGGCACCAATATAAGACCTTTCTGTACATGCATATTTTATTAATATTATACACATTAAGCACTTATACACTCATGTCATTTTTAATGCTTTACATGCGCATTACACTGGAGCATTGACAGGGAAGACAGAGGTGGCACTTCCGCCATACAGGTTCTGCCTGCAGGGGCAGTGGTGCGTTTTCTCTTACCCCGTGTGGCGTCTGAGGGCTGGGAGGGGCCGTTGGGAGTGCGGCCTGTCTTCAGCTTGCTGAGGGCGTCCACGAACATCTCTGGGGAAAAGCAACCGAAAGAAAAAGAGAGAGAGAGACCATGGAAAGCCGTGGACCAGATGTGAGGACTGCAGACTGAAAAGGTCACACTTCCACTTGTGACAGGCCGTGGAAGCTTCGGTCTCCACTTCTCTGAAAGAAGACAATGGCCGGGCCTTTCCAAGCAGGTCTGGGGTCAGCTGCATTTCAATACGGTCACAGTCACAGAAATTCAGGGAACTGAGAAAAGCCTCTGATATTCTATGAAGATTTTTTTTTTTTTTTCAATTAATACATTTTTTGTTATCTTTACTATTATAAATTTGCCGAACTGACAGGGCTCAAACGGAAGCCCGTAACCAAGCTGTCCGTCTTCTTACCTCCAACACTCCGCCTCCTCTGACGCCTCAAGCTTCTGTACACACTGAGCCCCCGCCTTCCCCTGAAACCCCACCCCCTCTGCCAAGGCGCGTGGCCGAAATGGACAGCGCCTCCATGATGACGGAGGGAACGACTCCTTCAGGACATGAGGGGGTGGAGAAAAGAGGAAATGAGGGTGAAGGGAGGTGGATAGAAAATCAGATCAATCAAATCATCCCACAGACGGTTCAGAATCACTTCCACACCCATCCAAAACCTATGAGAAAACAATGCAGTCACTTGCCATCATTGCCAAACCCTATTCTATCCGTGTGTACATATATACATACAGTGGCTTCAGAAAGTATTCATACCTCATTGAATATTTCTCATTTTGCTGTGTTGCAAAGTCAAATTAAAACATTTACATGGGGATTTTTTTTCTACTTCTGTAGAAGTAACCTCTCTAATAATGTGCATATTAAATGAAGTATTTAGATATCTTCAGGATATTAAAAAATAAAAAACGGAAAAATCACATTTACATAACTATTCATAACTACCTGGCTTTAAACTTAATATTTGGTCACATGTCCTTTGCATGCTGTTACTTCCTGAAGTCTGTGACCCCATCAACATCAAAAGACTCTCGATATCTTATTTATAGGTACTGTTACAAGCGATACTATAACCTCTCTACATTTTAATGGATCTCTATGGGAATTGGGGGGGTGAGACTAGATTCAGCTGTAAATTACACTGGTGCAGTGTGGAACACATGGTTGGCTAAATGGTTATCAAGGATCTAAGGTATCAAACGAGTCCAAAACAATCACTCTGCAGCCAGATATGCAGAATATGTGGATGGATCACTTTAAAGGGTTTATTTTCCTGACTTTGTTCCCCATTAAAGTTCTATAGGAAAAGGTGTCAGGAGAAATAACCCTTGCAGTGATACATCCACATCAACTCCGTATCTGGCAACAGAGGATGGTTTAGCTCAGACCCTTGATGACTTAGTCATTTAGCCAGCTATGTGTTCCACACTGCACCAGTGTAGTTTACAGCTAAATCTAGTCTCATCCCCCAATTCCCATAGAGATCCATTCAAATGCAGAGAGGTTATAGTATCGCTTGTAACAGTACCTGAAAATAAGATATCGAGAGTCTTTTGATCTCTGAGAATTTTCAAGGAATGAAAGCAGAATTCTGTTGTGAATATTGGTGAAAATAAGCGAAGGCATAGTACTTGATGTAAGCGCGTTTGTTTACCGATGCGCTCAGCGTGCGTGATGAGGGCAGAGATCACGGCAGCCTGGCGGTCCAGCAGCCTCTCAGTGCCCACGGTCAGCTTGCAGCCCGACACCAAGCCCTGAAGCAGGTTAGGAGCCATCACTAGCGCCAGGCTGCCCACCTCCATACGGTTCTCACTGCACCTGGGGAGAGAATGCAGGGGGACAGGAGGGAGAGGAGAGAGGGATCGGGAGGAGAGGAAAATGGAGGGTGTCAGACAGGAAGAGAGAGGTTTTGGGTGGTTTTTGTCAAAGTAATCACTGTTAAAAGTCCACTGCTGGGGGGCGTCTCGTTGTGTAGCCTGTACAGCACTATCCACATGCTCATTGCGAGCCGCGACATCAGCGGTTCCAATCCAGCCACGCAACCTTTGTCACGTCTCTCCCTCTGTCTCCCTCCCCGTTCTTACCGTCTCTCTACACTGTGCTGTCCAATAAAAAAAAATACATTTTTTTTTTTAAAAGTACACAGCTGATCCTGTAATTGCATTGCAGAATAATAATATGCTGCTCACACAGCTGCCCAACATCTATAATGATTGACAGTTGACTGCAGCGGATACTAGGGAACGGTGGGTGTAGTTCCCACAGCTGACCTCTGGGCGGCGCTCCTCAGGAAGGTGCACAGGTATCGGAGGGCTCGGGTGTGGGAGGGCGGGAACAACGCCGTCACCAGCAGAGTGGCCCCGTCCCGATCCCCCTCCCGGCCCCCATCGGGCCCTAACCCCTGGGCGCGGCACAGCGGCCCCTGCAGCTCCACAGGGACCAGGGGCGACGGGAGCTCCCGCAGGAACTGCTTCAGCAGGGAGGCCACGTCACACGGCTGCAGGGAGGAGCACAGAGCGGGAGAGAACACTGGCTCCCCCTGCTCCAGACCCCACCTGGGGGAGAGAGAGAGAGAGAGAGAGAGAGAGAGAGAGAGAGAGAGAGAGAGAGAGAGAGAGAGGAGGGGAGAGGGAGAGAGAGAGAAAGAGGAGGGGAGGGAGGGGGGGAGAGAGAGAGAGGAGGGGAGAGGGAGAGAGGAGGGGAGAGAGAGAGAGAGAGAGAGAGAGAGAGAGAGGAGGGGAGAGAGAGAGAGAGAGAGGAGGGGAGAGAGAGAGAGAGAGGAGGGGAGAGAGAGAGAGGAGGGGAGAGAGAGAGAGAGAGAGAGAGGAGGGGAGAGGGAGAGAGGAGGGGAGAGAGAGAGGAGGGGGAGAGGGAGAGAGAGAAAGAGGAGGGGGAGGGAGGGGGGAGAGAGATAGAGAGAGGGGGGGGCAGGGAGGGGGGGAGAAAGAGATAGATAGAAGGGGGGAGAGGGGGAAAGGAGAGGGAGGGAGAGGGGGGACGGAGAGGGAGGGAAGGGGGAGAGAGGAGGGGAGAGAGAGGGAGGGGAGGGAGAAAGGACAGAGTGATGGAGAGAAAGGAGGGAGCGTTGGAGAGAGGGAGAAAGAGATGAGGAGGGATCAATGGAGAGTGGAAGAGACAGGGAGAGAGAAGATAGTGAGGGATGAGAGAGGGCAGGAGAGAATGAGGGATAAAGAGAGAGAGAGGCTGTCAGCATGGGCATCCAGCTTCCATGTGATCATGCAATGTGTTTTTGTCAATCACAACTTGCTGCTGATTGGCTGTCTTATCAACATCCAATAGAAACCAGTGGTGTTTTTTTTTTCCGGAAGAGTTTCACGTTGCCTCTGAAGCTGGGATGTTTAGTATCGCATCAGGTATAATTAAAGAAAAAAGACTTGAAAATGGTAATACACCACATGGCGGCGATGATCGCTATTGCGCTCCAAAAAATATTGGAACGAGTCTGGCCCAGCCATACCTGATGGGAACAGGTTTCTCTAACAGCCTGAAGGGGAGACAGTGTCGGAGCCCGTTTGCATTAGGATTTGGCATTCGGCTCTTACCCATCACCTTCTGATATATATCTTCCACAGAACCCATCACCTTCTGATATATATCTTCCACAGAACCCATCACCTTCTGATATATATCTTCCACAGAACCCATCACCTTCTGATATATATCTTCCACAGAACCCATCACCTTCTGATATAGATCTTCCACAGAACCCATCACCTTCTGATATATATCTTCCACAGAACCCATCACCTTCTGATATATATCTTCCACAGAACCCATCACCTTCTGATATATATCTTCCACAGAACCCATCACCTTCTGATATATATCTTCCACAGAACCCATCAGCCTTCTGATATATATCTTCCACAGAACCCATCACCTTCTGATATATATCTTCCACAGAACCCATCACCTTCTGATATAGATCTTCCACAGAACGAGGTGCGGGGAATTTATGTGGAAACAAAATGCCGAGAAGCTTACTGCCCTTGAGATACATGTCATTTCCACACCAAACTGAAGCTGACAACATTAAATTGCGCCACTCAGAACGTCATTCATTCCTCCAGACATCCTCCATGATATAACCTAGCTTCCTGACTAAGGTCCTGGCTACTATTCTTCTGAAAACTACATTTTGCCAGAATCCAAAGTGTAGAAGTGTGACACTTTTATAGATCCACTTGTATCTTTTTATTCATTGCTGAATACCATGATGTACCGTTGTACATCATGTGGAACAAAAACAAAACAAAGGATCTCCTCTTCCACTGCTCACAGCAAAATTATAGGTTCGTGGAATCATAACAAAAAAGTAATCTGTACTGGGGAAATGCATAAGTGTGGCGTTCAAGCAGCCATCACATCATCGTTGATGCATTTATTTGAAAGGCTGCAAATATAACACTGCCACCTACTGTAAGGAGTGTGCATTATTCCTTGTCCAGGGGGCGCTAGTTGCAGAATTAATTTGTAACCCACTTGATAACAAAATGCCTTGGATTCTTTCAGCTTTATGTGGGCATGTTTGATCACTCTGGTGGTAAACATGTGGTAAAAGCTGGGAAGGATTTATTAAACATCCCACCTCATTAAGGGATGCATTCAGATTTTGTCTGAGAAAGATGCTCCATAGTTAGGCTAAAGCAGTAAGTCATTGTACTTTGCAAAGGCAAAAGCCTTTGATCTATCAGTACACTGTAATGTGGGGGGGAGGGGGGGGGGGAGTGAAACTTTTACAGTAAGAGGGCGGAGTTAGTTTCACTCTTTCTCATCTCCTGCCTTTGCACATATAGATGTGCCCTAGAAGACTGCTCTTCCTGTCTTGCGAAACGGACAGAGAAAGCTGTTGCTCCATCAAAGAGTCACAGCACCATAGAGGGGTAAAGAGGACAGGCAAAGGAACACACGCACGCACACACACACACACACACGCAACCACACGCACGCACACACGCACGCACACACGCACAGAGCACCATGACAAATGCACGCACACAAACAGCCATCACAGTTCAGAGTCCACAAACACAATTATGTACAACAGGATGCAGATCGTAACATGATTGGGTGATATATACAAGAGTGATACAGTGAGCACCATAATTAATTGGACAGTGACACATTTTTTGTTATTTTGGTTCTGTACTCTAGCACTTTGAATTTGAAAGGATACAATGACAATGAGGTTAAAGTGCAGACAGTCCGCTTTCATTTGGGGTTATTTTCATCCATATCGGATGAACCGTTTAGAAATTATAGAACCTTTTGTACATAGTCCCCCCCATTTTCGGGCATCAAAAATATTGGACAGTTTAACAATGTAGAATAAAGTAATCATTTTTAATATTTGGTCGCATATCTTTTGCATGCCATGACTTCCTGATGTCTGTGACCCTACAATATCAAAAAACTCGATATGATATTTTCTGGTACTCCTACAAACGATACTATAACCTCTGCATTTGAATGGATCTCTATGGGAATTGGGGGATGTGACTAGATTTAGCTGTAAATTACACTGGAACGGTATAGAACACATGGTTGGCTAAATGGCTCTAAGTCATCAAGGGTCTGATGTATCAAACAAGCCTTAAACCATCACTCTGCTGCCAGATATGCAGTAGATATGGATGGATAACTTGAAGGGTTTCTTCTCCTGACTTATTTTTCCATAGAGTTCAATAGGAAAATTTGTCAGGAGAAACAACCCTTAAAGTGATCCATCCATATCTACTGCATATCTGGCAGCAGTGATGATTTGAGGCTTGATTGATACCTCAGACCCTTGATGACGTACAGCCATTTCACCAACCATGTGTTCCATACTATTCCTGTGTAATTTATACCTTAATCTAGTTCCACCCCCCAATTCCCATAGAGATCCATTCAAACGTAGAGGTTATAGTATCGCTTGTAAGAGTACCAGAAAATAAGATATCAAAACTCGTTTGATATTGTTGGGTCACAGACATCAGAAAGTCATGGCATGGAAAGGATATGCGACCAAATATTAAAAATGATTACTTTATTCTACATTATGCCAAACTGTCCGGCATTGTTTGATGCCTGAAAATGGGGGGACTATGTACAAAAGGTTCTATAATTTCTAAACGATTCATGCAATATGGATGAAAATACCCTCAAATTAAAGCTGACAGTCTGCACTTCAACCTCATGTCCTTTCAAACTCAAAGTGCTAGAGTACATAACCAAAATAACAAAAAATGTGTCACTGTCCAATAAATTATGGTGCTCACTGTATATACAGGGGACTACACAAACCCATCAGCTAAGATTCTACAGAAAATACTGAAGGTCTATGAATACCCCAGCCAATCAGAGATTCACAGTACAACAGTGTAGTGTAGTTGAGCCCAGACGCTCTTTCTCTAGAGATGAATTTGCTTCAGTGTGATATTTTAGTCAGTGTTTGGAGGTCATTGGTTGAATTGTATTTAATCACCACCTCCAACTGGAGCACTGCCTACACAGTGTCTGCCTGGTCAGGTTCATAGCACAGAACAGCTACAAGTCTGACAAGGGTGGTATTAATAACATGTAGGGGTACCACTACAACTTCACCTAGCTGGCTTTTTACAAAGTTTTAATGTTTTATGCAGTTTACAAAAATTACAGTATAAGTACACCCTTATACACAGGATTGAGGGGAAACCAGCCAAGAAAAGTATACGTATATTCCAATGCATGGGCTCATCAATTTGCTCCACCTCCATCTCCCATGGCATGCCATCCACAGAACTGTGATGCCATCCCACACCCCCACGTCTGCGGCTCTATTACCCTGAGAGCACGGATCCGGCTCAGCGACCCTGTCTTCCTGAAGAGACCCTCAGTGTGCAGATGCCGAGACAGGAACTCACAGGAGTCCACCAGGAACCTGGGAAAAAAAACAACCCCCAAGGATGAGTGGCTCTCACACCCGAAATGAATATCTTTGTTTGAAATACCCATTGTCGTGCACACAATTCACATGTCCTCCAACACTCCCGTAGCCAAACACACAAGTCCAACAACAAAGTGAACTAATACTTGAATGTTACTTTTTTTTTTTAAGCCAGCAACAGTTTATTTTTTACACAAACTTATTTTATTTAAAAGAACTGACAAAACATTAACTTGCAATTCAAGTGAAATAACATGCCACTTTGCAGTCTTTCTAGCGTAAGTTGGTTTAAGCAATTTAACTACAGCTGGCTAAGTGGAAAACATTTAATTATATGCGAGCTAGCTAGCTTGGTAAAAACTTAAGTTAGATAGTCTTCTTACATAATTAAAGAAACATTTCGGACAAAACATGACTATACTGACCATTTTGTAAAAAGCTAAAAGTTGGGGTTCACATACCGTGGTACTGTACCCCCCAGCTCTGGCAAATAACACTGAGGCAGCAGGGCCAGATCTCGGCCAAAGGCAAAGATGTTGCACGGTCTCTCCTGACAGCCAAACAGGAGTTAATCGTAATGCTTCATTAAAATACTGTAACCTAATAATGTTAAAATTGCACGGAACATACAAGTTATTAATTTCTGGAGAAAAAAAATTCAACTTCCGTTCAGTGCAGCGTCCACACTTTTTTTTCTCACTTACATGCAGCGAACTTAAGTTTTTATATTGCAAGTGAAGCCTTAGTTGACAAATTGGGGGACTGGCTGCCACGTTTTCCAGTCGAAATTTATTTTCTTAAGCAATGGCTAACGTTACATCAGTAACGTTAGAAGGATAACGTTAGTCACTCAAGGTCAGTATTCATTGCATTCATGTCATTCGTTTTTTTTTTTTAATACAGGCTTTTTGTACATCTAGTTATGTAGCACGTGAACATATTCCACAATTATGCGACATAAATATTACATTTAAATAGCTGGCTACACTCATGTGGTGACGCACAGCTAGAAGTTACTGACAGGAGGCTACGTACACAAACTTGCCTATTAAACAATGCATAAAGGCAGTCTACCTGTTTATACCTGTCCCCATGGGCATGGGTGCTTTCTCCGTTTAAAAAGTTTTTCCAGTTTTTCACACGCACTCCTGCAGCTTTCAAAGCGCTTATTACCGCAGCCACGCGCAAACGATCCTCAGGTGAACTTGGCATTTGCACACAGTGAGCTAACGTTACTTAGCCAAAATGGTACAAATCATGGATACAGTTAGCTAAAGAAAAATACTCAAAAAAGTTGCCACAAACACATGCATTAAAACACGAGCAGGCGGCTAAATGAGAAGCCGACTCGCGAGTCACAAAGCTTGCGTGCGGTCAAGTGACTCTAGCTCGTTAACCTGGCTAACGTTAGCGTTAGCTAACTAGGGCTTATTTTGGACTTCCGCAACGTAACCATTAATTAATTTGTGCCTTGAAATGAATACGCATAAGAAACTTATGCCTATATAAATAAATTCCCAGCATATGACCTTAAACGTTTTTTCTTTACATTTTAGGGAAAAATGTCTTCGACGACCACCCACGCCTTCGCCACGCCTAAATTTTTCCTGAACTGCAGGCCACCTCCTGTTCCGGTATCCGAGATGCTACTTCCGGTTTCTTTTTTTCAAGCTGTCTAAATTTAATCACATGGATCTACTTAAATGACAGTTTGTTTAGATTTTTTATTTTTTTTTGGTTATCCTATTGGGCGACACTGTTAGCCCAATGAGTGAGTTTATGTAATTAACTTGACTGTTTTATCAGCTAATTGTATTGTGAAAGCTCAAGTGTCAGAGACTCTATAATCATTGAACATTACATTACATGATTCCCAACTTTGCTTTGTCTAAACCACGAAACTACTGCAGTGGGGGGGGGGACTCTCATACTCATACCGAAAGACAGAAACACAGCACACCTTACAGCACTTGACAGGCCTTCACGACACCCTTTTACATGAATATGTAAAAAAGAAAATGCTCACTTTCACCCCCACACAGGGAGCACACTCTCTGCATCTTTCCCATTTGCTCCATCTCCCTCCATATCTGTTTAACAAGGATGCCTTTGAGCTTTGAGGCTGGGTGTCCAGCTGCATGTTCTGGGACTGAACCCCAGAGACAGTGCCTCACTGTGAGAAGCAGGGACAAAGCCAGGGGGGGGGAAAGAGGGAATTAGGGGAGACGGAGTGACAAAGCCATGGGGCAGGACAGAACAGGGAGAGAGGGATAGGGAAGACTGAAAGAGATGCGGAGAGAGATATACGTGAGCTGGACCGAGGGGTTGAGAGAAGAGGAGAAGCTGCGCTTGCAGCTCT
>CM056389.1:3553953-3571453 GCA_029718625.1 Synaphobranchus kaupii | reverse complement strand
TTGGGTGTGTGTGCAGTTGAGCTTTGTTCTCTGTCCCTGTGGTTATCTGTTCAGGCTTGTGGTTAGAGACAAGTTTCATGCAAAGTTAAGGGAACTTTTTTCTTGTTTTGCTTTCCGTTGTGAGGAGGCCTGAACTGAACATGTATACAGAAGCAGAGAAAAGGCCACCTCCTCCGTGTCAGTCTGTCTTAATGAACTCTGTCACTTATTGTCAGCTTAGATGCTGACGTGCAGGCTCAGATGCCCCTGATGAGTGGATGGATTTTCCCGTGGCGATGATGATCTATGTGTGACGTGAAGGCACAACTGCTTTAACCCCAAACTCTCTGTAATGGATGGGACAATACTGCAGACTCTCATATTTAACTTGGCCGCATATGCGTTATGACTGTACGCGGTGAATTAACCTGGCTTTGCAATGCGGTTTAGCTTGGGCTGCCTGCAGAAGCAACGGAGCCAATGGACCGCACTTGCTTCAACTTTAAATGTGCGATCAGTCTGCGTGCCGTTAGCTCATAGTCTATCTTAAATGTGGAAGCACCCTTCCCTAGTAGCGACGTCTGCATCAGCTCATTGCAGCAGTTGTCGAGATATTTCCGTGGAACAGTTTAGTGTTGTGCATCTATTAAAATATTTGCTTTTCAGGTGCTTTGATTCAGCGCAGCATGGAACAGTTGCAGTTTTGTATGTTCAACAACTAATGTGTACAGCTGGATAATTACTGATTGAGCGAGTGAGTGAATGACAGAGTTATTAAAATATGGTCATGATGATGGATTGTGATAGATCAATATATTTGTTCCAAACTGGGGTGAGTGAGTGAGAAGGAGAGATTGATGGAAGAGAGTGTGAGACCACCAGAAGTCTGAGGAGGTCCTGAACTTCTGTCATGATTTCCATCATGAATTTAACTGAAATGACTACAACCTCTCGAAAAGGTCAGAATGACTGTTTTATTCCTGCAAGACTACTGGGTAGCCAATGGATATTTATATTAGTAAAAACATATTCCATTAGTATAAATGACAATTTCCATATTGTCTGTACTTTTTTTCCAGTATGAACTGCCAAGTTGAATTTCTTTTACATAAATATGTAGGTGAAAATGATAAAATATTAAAATCATGGTCACTCCTTTTAATGTTTCTTCTGAATATTTAAAGGATAATGAGGCCATTCACCACAGAAAAAAACAGCTTATGAGATCATTTTCAATAACTTTTATCATTTTATCATCCCTCTTGTTCCATCTTTTTGTTAAATACCTAAATAAATATTGGCATTAGGCTAGTGCTAACTGGAGTAAAATGTCTGTGGATCACCGGGTACGGGTTATAATGTAATGTAGTGAGTATAGAAGACAAGCTAGTTTTAGCGGGAGTATTCTTTGGAAAATAGGAACTTTCAGATTAGTACCACACACTGTCTGTAGAGTACTGTTCTTCCGATAGGGTCACAGGTTATTGCTTACTTTAAAATATAACTGAATGGTGTGTTTGTGTGTGAGAGAGAGAGAGTGTGTGTATACGCTTTTGACTTCCTATGAGAGAAAGAGAGAGAGAGAGCGAGAGCAGTTCACACACAAGGCCTTCAAACGATTTGGCATCAATTAATCAATTAACAAGAGAAAGGAAGGAATTTGCATGCCCTCTGTCTCAGTATGTGAGAGAAAACGAGAGGGGGGAGAGAGAGAGAGAGAGAGAGAGAAAAAGAGAGAGGAATGGACCATCTTTAGCCAGAAATGTTGCGTGAAAGAAGGAGTTTTGTAGCGAGGAAGGGGAGGGGAGGTGAGAAATGGGGGATTTCCAATGAAAAAGAAGGAGAAGTTGTTTTCTGAATGAAAAGAACACATATTGAGGAGGGAGGGGTAGCCAGGGAGGCAGAGGGTGAAGGTGGTGGTGTTGGTAGGGCTGTGGGGGGGGGGGGGGGGGGGGGGGGGGTGTCAGTTGCCCGGCTACAGTATCTCAGATAAGAACCAGTTTTGCACCAATCCAACAGTTATCTCCATTCTCACTCCCAGTGGCGAAGCCACACAGTATAGAATGAGGTATATAACTGGTCAGCATTACCTCATCACTAATGAATACTGAGTACGGTATTATCTGGGTCCCTGGCAGGAGTGTGGCAGAGCGGTGAGGGAACTAGATGGTTACAAGTGTAAGTGGCAGGTGTGGCACTGGCATGCAGCCCTGAGCAAGCTGCCTAACCTGTATTGCTTCAGTAATACAGGTTGTCATGTACGACAGCTAGTAATACGGCCTCTTGTTGTTTCGATAATATATATAGCATTAAATATGTACTCTACGTGGCCGTGGCTAAGCTAGCAGGACAAATGAACAATGCACACTCAGTCCACAGTGCAGTCCAATATGTAAAAGAAAAACGCGTCATTGAAGAAACGTATTATTATCATTATTATGATTAAGATTATTATTATTGAAGTAGTAGTATTAGTAGTAGCAGCAGTAGTAACTTACAGCACATGTATACAGTAGTGGGTAAAGGATTAGCAGAGCTGAAGAGCTGGACACAGTGTTTGGCTGCAGTGGGGAAGACAGCGTCCTGCACCTGGCTCTGGCCGTTGATCCTCGACGCCTGTTATGCTTGCACACTGGATAATTTATGAAGGCGCATACCTATCTACAGCTGTATGAAATTCCTCACATGCAAGTGTCTAAATACACACAAGCCGGGGCTGCAGGACGCAGTCTGGAGAGTGGAATTCGGACTGCGAGCAGGTTTTTTGTCGGTGAACATTTGTCCCTCAGCGGGCACACATCCTTAGGACAGGGCTGCCTATGCTCTCGGATGACCAGTCACACTCGCACATGAACAGGCTGTGTGTGTGTGTGTGTGTGTGTGTGCGCGTGTGTGTGTGCATGTGTGTCTGTGTTTGTGTGTGCGTGTGCGAGTGTGCGTGCGTATTACCGTGCTGTACTAATGATGCCTGTCAGGTAGTTGTGCACTGCAGCCAACAGGATGCAAATCACATCTGCTGACAGGGGCGCGATTGTGCAGGGATTTGCATTGGAGTTGACCCATCTGCAGCCAAACTGGCATTCACTACAGCCCTGCTGCAGAATGCAGGTCCCACTCATTCTACAGACCCACAGATACTCAGCTCTGTGTCCTGAATGCTCAAAGTTCTGTCTCACAGCCCTCAAAGCATTCCAATTTGGCATATCTTCTGAAAATTAATGAAGGGCCATGACAATACTGTAGCAATTGTCATTCTGTACTGTAGGACAACACCGGAAACTCCTGTTTGCAACGGGTAGCCCCTCTTGTTAAGGAACGTTGGAGCTGAGTATCTGGTGCGTACGGAATCTGTGCTCATACCCTTCGTGGGAATTCTAAAAGAGAAAGGCTTATCAAGCCACAAACCACTTAAAAACGCAAGGCTTCACTGGGGAAAACACAACAACTGATTTTTTTTCCAGGTGATTATTAAATCACAGGACTCGTGGCAATCCTCTTGACATGAATTAGCTATTCTTTTCATACCTGCGCATAATATTTTTGTGCATGTATGAAAAGTTTTTCCAGGACATCCCTCATTTGCAGCTCTGACCTTAACTGCCTTTGCCTCTGCATTCAGGGATTCCAAAGAACAAGTAGCCTCCTTATGCAAATGAGCTGGCCGCCGTCCAATTGGGGGCGAGAAGGGGCAGGACTACTGAAAGCAGCAGGGGAGGGCTCTATTTGGCAGGACACAGGGGCACAGTTATAAAAGTGCTATAAGGGGGAAAAAAATACATAGCGGTTGCCTCTTGACCCCTCCATTCTCACATCCTCAATATCCCTCTTGCAACTACTATGGTGTTTAATGTTGTCTTGTAGGTTTGCTATTGACCACTACTATTGGTTGTGCCACTGATTACTTTTCATCGGCTCTGCTCATTGGCTGAAGCTTTATTAAGAACTTTTTTTAAGTTGCTCTGGATAAGATCTGCTTAGTGTAATGTAATTTAATGTCACATGGTAATATCCTCATCAAGTGGCCAGGGCTCCATCATGGATGGCACTTATGAGCACTGTTGAGCCAGGCGCTTAATCCTTGACACTGCATTGCCTATGAAGATGGATCATGTGCTTTTGAGATACGATTATCTCCCAAAAGGAAAAATTTTTAGCAAAGCATGTCACCTGTGCAGCACTGCATCCAAAATATTTTCCACCTCTGAAAGAAAAACCATCCTGGGCTACGTCACATCAGCATTTATAACACAGGCTGTTCAAACTGAGCATTACTCTTTCAAAATAAGCACCTGCAGTGCTATTTTATTCAGTCATGTAGCCGTAAGTACACATAGTGAAAGTTTAACCACATACTAAAGAGCTTTAATATATAATTGCACTCAATATGACCCGCTTCTTCTCCCCAATTTATTTATACTGTAATTACCACCAATTTAGCATAAAATTTTACATTAAACACAAGGAGGTGAATGACTATTCATTCTCATTCCCTGTTGAGAGGTAAGTATGTGATCCATTAGCCACCTTAAAAGGTTCAGCAAAACTTTCACATGACCAAACTTTCTTAAATGACATGTTGGAGTACCTAATAATCAGCTTGAACAACTTTGCTTACACTTTAACCAGCAAAATGGCAGACCTCCGTGCACATGAAAGCTAGCATGTATTAACAGGAATGAATGCGAGAATGCATTAACAGGAATGAATGCTAGCATGCATTAACAGGAATGAATGCTAGAGTGCATTAACAGGTATGAATGCTAGCGTGCATTAACAGGAATGAATGCTAGTTTGCATTAACAGGAATGAATGCTAGTGTGCATTTACAGGAATGAATGCTAGCGTGAATTAACAGGAATGAATGCTAGCGTACATTAACAGGAATGAATGCTAGTATGCATTAACAGGAATGAATGCTAGCATGCATTAACAGGAATGAATGCTAGCGTGCATTAACAGGAATGAATGCTAGCGTGCATTAACAGGAATGAATGCTAGCGTGCATTAACAGGAATGAATGCTAGTGTGCATTAACAGGAATGAATGCTAGTGTGCATTTACAGGAATGAATGCTAGCGTGAATTAACAGGAATGAATGCTAGCGTACATTAACAGGAATGAATGCTAGTATGCATTAACAGGAATGAATGCTAGCATGCATTAACAGGAATGAATGCAGGTATGCATTACCAGGAATGAATGCTAGCATGCATTAACAGGAATGAATGCTAGTATGCATTAACAGGAATGAATGCTAGCGTGCATTAACAGGAATGAATGCTAGCGTGCATTAACAGGAATGAATGCTAGCGTGAATTAACAGGAATGAATGCTAGCGTGCATTAACAGGAATGAATGCTAGTATGCATTAACAGGAATGAATGCTAGCATGCATTAACAGGAATGAATGCTAGCATGCATCAACAGGAATTGATGCTAGTATGTATTACCAGGAATGAATGCTAGCATGCATTAACAGGAATGAATGCTAGCGTGCATTAACAGGAATGAATGCTAGCATGCATTAACAGGAATGAATGCTATCGTGCATTAAAAGGAATGAATGCTAGCATGCATTAACAGGAATGAATGCTAGCATGCATTAACAGGAATGAATGCTAGTATGCATTAACAGGAATGAATGCTAGCATGCATTAAGAGGAATTAATGCTAGTATGCATTAACAGGAATGAATGCTAGCATGCATTAACAGGAATTAATGCTAGCGTGCATTAACAGGAATTAATGCTAGCGTGCATTAACAGGAATTATCGAGACAACACAGTTTCTGATTTGGTTGTGCAAATTAGCTGCAGCTCTATTCCCGACTTTGCCGTTTTGAGCCCTCTTAAGGTCTCTGGCTTTCATCAAGCCAAGGGTGTGAATACATAATGTATGGTTTGAAGAAACTTATGGCTTTGACGCTCCATTACACCAGCCTCTTAAAGCTCAAAATTAACAGGTCAAAGTGTCATGACAATGACATTATTTCCAGAAAACAGAGAGAGAAGACCCAAAATGGAGACCACAAACCTGCTGCCGCTCTAACCAAAAAGTCCTCCGTGACAATCGAGTCATTGTTTTGTGAGGGTGTGTGTACGTGCCCCAATCTCAGTCTTTAAGGGCTCAGTGGGCTTCCTGTAGCGAGGCATGGAAGAGCAAGCCTGCATGGTAGACCAAGGCATTCCAGCGTTGTCCATCACCAGCATAGAAATCCTCTCCTCAACTCCGCTGCACCTTAGGGCTGGTCTATGTAAGGGAGGGCCTTCAGACACACTCTCACCACACATTAGGGCTGGTCTGAGGATAGGATCGGGCCTTCAGACACACTCTCACCACAACATGCAGGGTACAGAAGTTTCAGAAGCACGTCCATGCAAAGATTGCCATTTTGTGTTTTTGCTGGGTACTCTACTGTACATAGCCCAGCGAGTGTGTGTGTGTGTGTGTGTGTGTGTGTGTGTCTGCAATCACTCTCTCTCACTCCCTGGTCTCTCCGGTGGACTTTTCAGGATGTGAAACTGAGGACTAAGCATTCATTGGGAGAACTGAAAATGAACATTTGTGTGTGCGAGAGAGAGAGAGATGGAAAGAGATAGAGAGAGAGAGAGAGAGAGAGAGAGAGAGAGAGAGAGAGAGATGGAGAGAGAGAGAGAAAGAGAGAGATAGATAGAGAGAGATAGAGAGAGAGAGATGGAGAGAGAGAGAGAGATGGAAAGAGAGAGATAGAGAGAGAGAGAGAGAGAGAGAGAGAGAGAGAGAGATGGAAAGAGAGAGAGAGTATGAAGCATGAGCGTGCGGAGTCTTGGTCAGTGCACATGTAGCTCTGGACATTCTAAGAACTCCTCACCACAGCGCACTTCCTCTTCCTCTCTTTGCCTCATCCACAGAGTGACATCACACCTCAGAGCATGCCGCTTTTCTCCGTCAGGCTGCCCCCTGCCCCCTGCCCACTACCCCTTACCCCCTACCTCCTGCCCCCTGCCCCGTTACCCCCCCCTAATCCCTGCCCATAGGCGCACAGGCAGTGGGAGCTGAAATGAAGGCCACAGGTTATGGTTTCCAGTGCAGCAGGGACAAACAAGGGCTTCAGCTGCGATGAAGCTGATTTTGTGCTGTTTTCGCGCATGCTATATCTCTCACATCTGCTGAGACAGCAAGACAAGAAGCAACTTATCTGTGTTTCTAGCTCAGCCTCCATTTTACTGTCACTGCTGTCCACATGCATACACACACACACACACAAGCACACACACAGGCACACACGCATGCATGCACATGCGTACACACACACAAACACAGGCACACGCGCATGCATGCACATGCGTACACACACACACACACACACATGCAGGAGCAGGCTCACGCACACATGAACACGCACATGCTCCGCCACATTGCTATCACTCAAATCTCACACACAGACACGGATCACAGATTGACTCGGCACAGTGCACTTTGGAGAGAAAGCAGAGGTACTGTCCCTGCACCACTGTGCCCGAATCTGAGTGTATGTCAATATGAACACACAACAAACTAACACATATGCATACACACAGACAGACGCACACACCACACACACACGCACGCACACAAAAACTGATATGACGCCATGTAAGCTGCCCAAAAGCCACTCTGGGCAAACATTTACAGCATTGCCTTCCAATCACAGAACAGACACTCTTTCCAGAGCCACTTACAAACGTGGAGAACACTGGTGTCTCATCAATACAAAAGTGCAGTCCATGTTCCAGATTTGGGAGGGTTCCAAGGTTTGCTCAGTTATCCAGCAAACTCAGTAATCCTGCTATGTGGAACACCCCCCAGAGGGAAATTTAAAAATAAAGCGAGGATTGCTAAAGAGAGTCAGGGGAGCCATGATGCAGTCTGCAGAGCTGGGTCACTGTCTGGTGAAAGTTAACTCAGGGAAAGACTCTGGTTGGACATGCAAAGCAGTTGATTTTTTCAGCTTCCTCAATCCAAACTTCAGTATAACTCACGGTCAGGCCAGGTGTATGGCATTCATAGAGCCCATAGATACCCAGGAATGGCACAAAAGGTCACAGGGCACGATTACTGATCATTATGTCCCCATGTAATCCTCATACAGCACTTTGTGCTTCAAAAGATTCATTGTTATTCTTTTGAATCCCTCAACAGCTTCGCCAATATGCACACACACTGTGATAATGTCCAGGCTATAGAAATAACCCCCAAACAATGACTGTACAAACGAACAAAGGACTCAAACACATCAAACATCAAGCACATTCGACTTATTTTCTTTTATTGTGCAACAACAATGATTAACATTTTGGTGAAGGTCAACTTTTTTATAGAAGGAGAAAGGAGTCTTGAAACGACGGAGGACGATTGTTGTCGTTGCGTTTTAAAAGAGGTCAAATGTAAACAATGACCTCTTTAAAAATGCAACAACAGCAATCACCATTTGTGTGTTCAAAGTGTTAAAAGAAAGAGAATGTCTTAAAAGAAAGAGAATTTCTTAAAATAGAATGTCTTAAAGGAAAGATAATTTCTTAAAATAGAATGTCTTAAAAGAAAGAGAATTTCTTAAAATAGAATGTCTTAAAAGAAAGAGAATTTCGTAAAATAGAATGTCTTAAAAGAAAGATTATTTATTAAAATAAAATGTCTTAAAAGAAAGATTATTTATTAAAATAAAATGTCTTAAAAGAAAGATCATTTATTAAAATGTAATGTCTTAAATTAAAGATAATTTATTAAAATAGAATGTCTTAAAAGAAAGATCATTTATTAAAATAGAATGTCTTAAAAGAAAGATAAAGAGAAAGAAATTGTTAAAAGACGGAGAATGAAGTTGTTGGTTGTGTTCCCTGCTGTCCCTGCTCACCCTGCTCTGTGCCTCTTGCTCAGGAAGTCCCGGCATGACAGCCCAGGTGGGGTGCGGTGTCGCAGGCCGGTGCAGCGGCGGATGACCTGCCCCAGCCCCCAGGAGATCAGCCGGGCCCTGCTGGTCCCGCCGTCCAACGGCCTGATCCGTGCGGCTAGCCTGGACGACCTCATCCAGCGATGCTTGCACAGCTTCGGTGAGTGTGCGAGGAAATGAGCGTGTGTGTTTGTGTGTACGTGTATGTGTGTGTGTGTGTGTGCGTGCGTGTGCATGCATGCGTGCGTGCGTGCGTGCATGTGTGCATGAATGTGTGTGTGTGTGTGTGTGTGTGTGTGGGGCACTCATTAATGTTTCTCACCAGTGGCATCCCATGGTTAGCAGTCATTTTTGTCTGGCCCTCCTTATTTTGTTTCTGTTTTTGACACTGGCTGAGTTGCCTCTACACCCCCCCTCTACAACACCACTCTGTTCCCCCCCAGATTCCTGAGTACCCCTGACTCAGGTTATGTAACCCTGTGTGAGCGAGGGATGAGAGGGAGGAAAAGAGGGAGCGAGTGAGTGCGGACGTGTTGAATGCGGGGGCAGGAGCACAATCGGGCCTTTTGTGTGTGAGAGAGACACAGCCAGTCCCAGGGACTGTAGGCCAGTGGAGAGGACACACAAACACAATACTGTCCGGTCCTGTTTATCTCTCTGTCCAGGCCCAGACCGCATGTGGCACCATGCTTCCTTCCTGTGCTCGGTGCAGTAACCTCATTGGGCCATTCCGCATGCTTGCACTGAGCACAATTTAGCTGTGCTGTTTGTCACGCTGCTGTGCTGATCCCATATTCCGAGGACATACCGCCGTATTATGTTGCTATGGGTTGTGACTTGTCTGTGCTCACTGTGTTGCTTTAGGTCAGGGCTATTCAGCTGGTGGCCTGGGGGCCATATGTGAATAACTTAGGTGCTTCAAAGATCATGACTATTTCTCAGTCGTCTTTTACAGAGTACGTCCTGCTAATGTCAGAAAAAATAATTAATATGTCTACATTAAGAAGGCCTCTAATGTATTTAAGCATGTTTGCAATATGTTTTGTTTATACAGTGTTTTAGAAATACTACATGGAAAATGGTGGGCCTGTGTGAACCATTTTTAAAAAGAATCTTGTCCCAAGTAAGATGAAATTGAGGAGCCCTGTTCTAGGCTCTTGACTGTGTCACACTGTGCCGTGACCTGACCGTATAACACTGAGACTGCAAGTGTGCAGCATGCCTATGGCCGATACTGTGCTCTCACCAGTCTCTGTTTGCACAGCATTATTTGGCTCTGTAGATATCTGACTGACATCGCAGTGATTGCCATGCAATCTGGCTGTGTCCCTCGTCCTTGATAATCTACAATGGAGGTTGCCAAACTTTCGGAACAAATACGCTTGCTGTGACCAGAAGTGTAAAACCGAGGGGTCAGAAAGTTAAAGTCCTACCATGCGTTTCTTCCACCCCTGAGCTCAGCCAACTGATTTTGCAAATTATTTCTGCCTCCTGGCTGAAGAATTGTGCTAATTAGCAAATCCAGGTGACTGGATCAAAATACTGGGGAGGACGTTTACTTTCTTTTACACCTCTGGCTGTGACTCACTCCTTCATTCCTCAGTTTCAATGCTTACATTTTTTTACATGTCAGAACAACTGAGTTGTCTACACTGAAACTAGTGCAGCACAAGCAACGGGTGCAGTGAGTCATTTGACTGGTATATCAACATCAGTGTTTATCACTGCATATACAGCAATAATTTTTTTTACCATGTCTCACAATCCCCCTAAGCCCTTCCCATGAGCCTCCAATGGATGAGTTTGGAAATCGCTGACGCACTGTGCAGAGTGATGTGTGACCGCCCTGTGTTGTGGAAAGCACTGGGGCACAGTGCAGAGTGATGTGTGACCACCCTGTGTTGTGGAAAGCACTGGGGCACAGTGCAGAGCGATATTTGACTGCCCTGTGTTGCGGAAAGCGCTGGAGCACAGCCGGGTTTCGCCATTAACACCCCCTTTTTATTTATACGGGGTAGGTTGACTGAGCATGCATGCTCTTTTGCAGCAACACCCTGTTAGTGTGATGTGTGACCGCCTGTGTTGTGGAAAGTACTGCCGCACAGTGCAGAGTGATGTGTGAGTGCTGTTGTGTAAAGTGCTGTTACAGAGTGCAGAGTGATGTGTGACCGCCTGTGTTGTATAAAGTGCTGTTACACAGTGCAGAGTGATGTGTGACCACCCTGTGTTGTGTAAAGTGCTGTTACAGAGTGCAGAGTGATGTGTGACCGCCTGTGTTGTATAAAGTGCTGTTACACAGTGCAGAGTGATGTGTGACCACCCTGTGTTGTGTAAAGTGCTGTTACAGAGTGCAGAGTGATGTGTGACCGTCCTGTGTTGTGTAAAGTGCTGTTAAACAGTGCAGAGTGATGTGTGACCGCCTGTGTTGTGTAAAGTGCTGTTACACCGTGCAGAGTGATGTGTGACCGCCTGTGTTGTGTAAAGTTCTGTTACACAGTGCAGAGTGATGTGTGACCATCTGTGTTGTGTAAAGTGCTGTTACACAGTGCAGAGTGATGTGTGACCGCCTGTGTTGTGTAAAGTGCTGTTACACAGTGCAGAGTGATGTGTGACCGCCCTGTGTTGTGTAAAGTTCTGTCACACAGTGCAGAGTAATGTGTGACCGCCCTGTGTTGTGTAAAGTGCTGTTACACAGTGCAGAGTGATGTGTGACCGCCTGTGTTGTGTAAAGTGCTGTTTCACAGTGCAGAGTGATGTGTGACCGCCCTGTGTTGTGTAAAGTTCTGTTACACAGTGCAGTGATGTGTGACCGCCCTGTGTTGTGTAAAGTTCTGTCACACAGTGAAGAGTGATGTATGACCGCCCTGTGTTGTGTAAAGTGCTGTTACACAGTGCAGAGTGATGTGTGACTGCCCTGTGTTGTGTAAAGTGCTGTTACACCATGCAGAGTGATGTGTGACCGCCCTGTGTTGTGTAAAGTTCTGTCACACAGTGCAGAGTGATGTGTGACCACCCTGTGTTGTGTAAAGTGCTGTTACACAGTGCAGAGTGATGTGTGACTGCCTGTGTTGTGTAAAGTGCTGTTACACAGTGCAGAGTGATGTGTGACCGCCCTGTGTTGTGTTGCAGACTCGGAGGGGAAGCTGAGCAGAGGCACGCAGCTCGTAGACATGACCCTGATGATGCACAGCTGGGTGGTGCCATCTCATGCCTTCGCACAGAAACTGCTGTCTCTATATCCTCCTAATGGACTCCGGCAGTCTCGTGTGTGTGTGTGTGTGTGTGTGTGTGTGTGTGTGTGTGTGTGTGTGTGTGTGTGTGTGTGTGTGTGTGTGTGTGTGTGTGTGTGTGTGTGTGTGTGTGTGTGTGTGTGTGTGTGTGTGTGTGTGTGTGTTTCTGTATGCCATAAAACCACAGTAGCCTTCTTTCTGAGCCGGGTGGGTTGGATTGGTGGGTTTGGTTGGGTTGAGGTTTCATGACCCACAAAATGGGAGGACCTAACAAAGAGCTGTCAATGGCCGACTTATTTGAACCAGTATAGAGATTTTTCTCAGCAGTGAGAGGGACACTATGCTTTCGGAGGTAATGACTTTAAGTTAAGATTCCATGGGACTTACTGCAAAACACAGGAGGCTCCTTGGTGACCTAATCACCTTCTAAAAGTAATTTGGGTTTCTCAGTCTGGCCATTAAAGTATCCCTCATTATCATTTATTAAATGAACCTCAACCTCTGCACACCTCAAAACAGTGGCCATGCATCACCCAGTTAGGTGCTACACAACAACGGTGGCTGAAGAGGGTCAATTCTCCCTCACCAAACAGAAAAGGGCCCATATAAACACAGAATTAGGCAGCAGGCATTATACATTAGCATGTGATGCAACACCACGAATGGACACTGTACAGACTTAACTCTCTCACCTATAAAGACTGCCCTGTGGACAGGAGGGGGCAGCAGCGAGCGCAGATCTGCCACCTCATCAGGTAGGTTTCAGCTTCGGTCTTCCCGCCAAACCGCGAGCGTTCACAAAACCGCGAGCGTCCTACATGTGTACTTTTCTAAAGTAATTCCAGAATATAGACACTGAAAGTAATCTACACCAGAATTCAATTTTTTTTTTTTTTAAACAGCAGGGAATTATTTGGTTTGATTTGACGTACAGTACCAAGGGTCACTTTAGCAGTTTACCTGGGATATATTCTCAAACATTTTACTTTGTCCAGAAAATGTATGTTTCAGAACAAATCAGAATTGTAAGAGAAAATATTATTATTGTTAGGGTAAGCATTGTAAGGGAAAATATTATTATTGCGTTCGTGGCTGCCCTTTGACTCAATGTATTCTAGTATTTTTTGTTTATAATTTACCCACATGTGCAATTGCTTTCACAAAATTGCCCATGATGAAATATTACAGCATGTACTTTTATTTACTGCGCAGAAATGTATCCTGAGCATATGTTAGGGATTATACTAGGGATAGCTGCTACATTATGGGAAGGATGTGCTTTGTCTTGTCTGTTCTGTAGTGATCTTGATGATGTCTCTGTATGCACTTATTGTATGTCGCTTTGGATAAAAGCGTCTGCTAAATGAATGTAATGTAATGTAATGTTCAGAGCTGTAGTCATTTAAAAAATGAATGAACTCAGATTTTATTGCTCTCTGCCCTCCTGTGCAGGCACTGGGTTAGCCAGTTCCCCGGCCTGTTTGAGAACGACCCCCTGCTGGAGCGCGTGATGGGGGACCTGTGGGCGCTGGTGAAAACGGAAGGGGAGGAGACTCAGTGCCAGCTGACTGACACCTCCTACCTGTGAGTGACAGGTCAGGGGAACAGGGAGGGGAGGGGTGGAGGCGTGAGGAAAATGGGGCTGACGCAGCCTAAGAGGTGTTTGAGGAACGCCAGCCCGGTCTCGCCGTTAACACCCCCGTTTTATGTATACGGGGTAGGTTGACTGAGCACACATGCTCTTTTGCAGCAATGCCCTGTTAACGCCCCCCCCCCCCAATTACCCTAACCTGCATGTCTTTGGATTGCGGGAGGAAACCTAAGCAGTCATGTGGAGAGCATGGAGACTCCACACAGAAAGGCCCAGGCTGGGATTCAAACTCAAGTTCCCATGTTAGAAGTGTATCTTAAGTCTTGAACGCTGCTGAAAGATATCTCTGGTTCTCTCTGGCACCCCTCCCCCTCAGGAACCTCCCGGCGAATCCGTGCCAAGCCCCCTCTCCCTCTGTGAAGAAGAGGAAGGTGTCCCTGCTCTTCGACCACATGGAGCCGGGCGAGATGGCCGAACATCTGAGCTACCTGGAGTTCAAGAACTTCTGCAGTGTTTCGGTGAGCCAGAGACGGCTGCCTCACCAGACCTGGGTCAGGCCAGAGACGGCTGCCTCACCAGACCTGGGTCAGGCCAGAGACTGCTGCCTCACCAGACCTGGGTCAGGCCAGAGACTGCTGCCTCACCAGACCTGGGTCAGGCCAGAGACTGCTGCCTCACCAGACCTGAGTCAGGCCAGAGACTGCTGCCTCACCAGACCTGGGTCAGGCCAGAGACTGCTGCCTCACCAGACCTGGGTCAGGCCAGAGACGGCTGCCTCACCAGACCTGGGTCAGGCCAGAGACTGCTGCCTCACCAGACCTGGGTCAGGCCAGAGATTCCTGCAGATTACTGACCATTTTACAAGAAACTTTGCCAATGTTCAATAACTTTCCTGTGATTGTATGTTTTAAATGACAAGTTGTTTCCTTGAAAATACTCAGGAATCTGCAGGATTGTCAAATCTTACCGCATATCTAAAGTGTTTGAGGGTTTCAAAAACATATTTGAACCAGGCGGTTATTCCACAAAGCAGGTTTACTGAGTTAGCTGGATAACTGCACCGAATAAAACCCAGAACATTCCCAAATCATGGACTGAAGTAAAAAGAGCTGTTCCGGATTTTACTCAGTGCAGTTATCCAGCTCACTCAGTAATCCTGCTTTGTGGAATACCCCCAGGTCTGCTGCCAGACCTTGTGTCTTCTCTGCTGTCACTTGGGTAGGACACCATATGAGCCCCTCTCTTTCTCTGCCTCTGTCTGTGCCTGTGTGTGGTTCAGTACCTGGACTACCGCAGCTATGTGGAGCACTGCACGGTGCGGGGAAACCCGGCTCTGGAGCGCTCAGTCATGCTGTGCAATGGAGTGTCCCAGTGGGTCCAGCTGATGATCCTCAGCAGACACACAGCGCAGCAGAGAGCCCAGGTCTTCACCAAGTTCATCCACGTCGCCCAGGTAACCTGTGACAGTTACACACATTACAGACATGCACTCAACACAGATAAATACACACGCGCGCAAAGACAAATGCACACGCGGAGACATACGTAGAAAAAGACACACACACACACACACACACACACACACACACACACACACACACACACACACACACACACACACACACACACACACACACACACACACACACACACACACACACACACACACACACACACACACACACACACACACACACACACACACACACACACACACATACAACACACAGCGTTTGGTCAGGATATTCAAATGAACTCGATTAAAAGAGGCCAGGAGGACACATTCAGTGAAATACAGCGTATCAGGAATAAGTGTGTTCCCCATATCAGAGACATAACCAAACCTTTCACCTTCCAAAGTTAAAATCTGCATAGAATTTAGGAGTTTAATCTCTTTGGGATTAATACAATTCTACTACTACTACTACTACTACTACTACCACTACCACTACTACTACTACTACTACCACTACCACTACTACTACTACTACCACTACCACTACTACTAGTAATACTACCACTACCACTACTACTGCTACTATCACTACTATTACTGCTAGTACTACCACTATGACATTTACCTCTTTGTCTCTCCCCCCTTCTTCATTTCCTTTTTTTATCTTCCTCTTTCCCTCCTTTCTTTGGTAGAAGCTGCAAGCCCTGCAGAACTTTAATACGCTGATGGCGGTGATTGGCGGCCTCTGCCACAGCTCCATCTTCCGACTCAAAGACACGGCCAGCTTTCTGCCCCCAGACGTCACAAAGGTCCGTCTCCAGCCCTGCAACGACACCCTGGGGCTCTTCTCCTCTCCTCTGGGGCATTCTCTTAGGGTGAACCCCCATAACAACAACCTCAAAGATCTCAGCTGGTCTACAGCCAGGGGCTTCGGAGTGTTATCTGGCCAAATAGTTTGAGTTCCTATGACAGCACTTCAAGAATTTTCTCACACCTTTCTTGCGGTGGGCATTTGGTTCCTTAGCAAACATTCGCTCTGAAAAGGCAGCTATCAGAAATATATCCAGACCTGCGGGGGAAGGGCTTGTGAACCTTAGCTGAATGCATCATGTACCGTCTGATTTTTGAGCCACATCAAGTAGCCATCATAAATAAAGTGAACGATGCTATACTAAACCTTCCCTCCACTCTCTCTCTCTCCACCCCACACCCGCCCTCCACCTATGCACACGCCCTCAGACACTGAGTGAGATGACTGAGCTGCTGGCATCCAGCAGTAACTATGGCAATTACCGGCGGGTGTACAGCGAGTGCGTGGGCTTCAAGGTGCCAATCCTGGGCGTGCATCTCAAGGACCTGATCTCCCTGAATGAGGCCCTGCCTGCCTACCTGGAGGATGACAAGATCAACCTGGGCAAGCTGCAGCACCTGTACAGCAACATCTCCGACCTGCTGGCCATCCACAGCTGTGCGCCCCCCTTTCAGGCCAACAAGGACCTGCTGCACCTCCTCACGGTGAGGGGGGTGGGGTGGGGGAGGGTTGTTGGTGTGGGAGCGATAAGTGCAAATCTAAGAGGGGTAAATTGAAATGAAATGAGGATGGATAGTGAGAGTCCAAATTTCTGACATCTGTAGGCAAGCTGTCTGTGAAAATCAAAATCAAACAACAGCTCTACCCAGAGGGCCCTGGTCTGGTCATTTATTCCATGGGTTTTTACCTTTTAATATCATCTGATTGGTCAGTCAGAGCCAATGGTAAAAACAGAGAGAACAATCCCATTGGACCATCATTCTGCTCTGTAGGGGTACATCCCAATATTCTTCAATCCCCACCTCCTTTCCTCCACTCCCCCACTACCACTCCTCTCCTACCCGGAAGTATGCAAAACTGCCTGACCGTTTCGAGTACAAGTATTTGCATGTACAGTATACAATGTACCTGACATTGCGGTTTGCATCAAGACATGAATTAATATGTAACCATTAATACGTTATTAAGATGTAATCAGCAACATTACATTAAAACAAAAAGATCCATTTCCGGGGCAAGGAGTAGAGGAGGTAGTAGTGGAGGAAGGGAGGGTGCATTTTTCGACTATTGGGACGCACCCTAGGTTTTCACTCCAACTTTAACAAAGCACACCTCAATCAACCGCTAGAGATCAGCTACTAATTAGTAGCATCAAGTGAGCCAAATTAGGGTTGAAATGAAAACCTACAGGACGGTAGCTCTCCAGGAACAGGATTAGGTAGCCCTGATTCAGAAGTCTGCCACTCACAGCACTCTTCATTAAAAACACTGGGGCTGTGACCGAATGTGATCCCTTCACCCCTTT
>CM056389.1:3497231-3553453 GCA_029718625.1 Synaphobranchus kaupii | reverse complement strand
AGTGAGTGAGTGAGTGAGTGAGAGTGAGTGAGTGTGTGAGTGAGTGAGTGAGTGTATGAGTGAGTGAGTGAGTGAGTCAGTGAGTGAGTGAATGATTGAGTGAGTGAGTGAGTGCGTGTGTGACTGAATGAGTGAGTGAGTGCGTGTGTGAGTGGGATGGTGAGTGAGTGAGTGAGTGAGTGAGTGTGTGAGTGAGTGAGTGTGTGAGTGTGTGAGTGAGTGAGCGAGTGTGTGAGTGAGTGAGCGAGCGAGTCAGTGAGTGAATGATTGAGTGAATGAGTGAGTGAGTGAGTGAGTGTGTGAGTGAGTGAGTGAGTGAGTGAGTGAGTGAGTGAGTGAGTGAGTGAGTGAGTGAGTGAGTGGGCTGGTGAGTGAGTGAGTGAGTGAGTGAGTGTGTGAGTGAATGAGTGTGTGAGTGTGTGAGTGAGTGAGTGAGTGAGCGAGTGTGTGAGTGAGTGAGCGAGCGAGCGAGTCAGTGAGTGAATGATTGAGTGAGTGAGTGAGTGAGTGAGTGTGTGAGTGAGTGAGTGAGTGTGTGTGAGTGAGTGAGTGAATGATTGAGTGAGTGAGTGTGTGTGACTGAATGAGTGAGTGAGTGAGTGAATGAGTGAATGAGTCAGTGAGTGAATGATTGAGTGAGTGAGTGAGTGTGTGACTGAATGAGTGAGTGAGTGAGTGAGTGGGTGTGAGTGAGTGAGTGAGCGAGTGTGGAGTGAGCGAGCGAGTGAGTCAGTGAGTGAATGATTGAGTGAATGAGTGAGTGTATGAGTGAGTCAGTGAGTGAGTGAGTGTGTGTGAGTGAGTGAGTGTGTGTGTGAGTGAGTGAGTGATTGAGTGAGTGTGTGACTGAATGAGTGAGTGAGTGAGTGAGTGAGTGAATAAGTCAGTGAGTGAATGATTGAGCGAGTGAGTGAGTGTGTGACTGAATGAGTGAGTGAGTGAGTGAGTGAGTGTGTGAGTGAGTGAGGTGAGTGAATGATTGAGCGAGTGAGTGAGTGTGTGACTGAATGAGTGAGGTGAGTGAAGTGAAGTGAGTGGGCTGGTGAGTGAGTGAGTGAGTGAGTGAGTGTGTGAGGTGAGTGGAGTGAGTGGCTGGTGAGTGAGTGAGTGAGTGAGTGTGTGAGTGAGTGAGTGTGTGAGTGTGTGAGTGAGTGAGTGAGCGAGTGAGTGAGCGAGCGAGTCAGTGAGTGAATGATTGAGTGAATGAGTGAGTGAGTGAGTGAGTGAGTGAGTGAGTGTGTGAGTGAGTGAGTGAGTGAGTGTGTGTGAGTGAGTGAGTGAATGATTGAGTGAGTGAGTGTGTGACTGAATGATGAGTGAGTGAGTGAATGAGTGAATGAGTCAGTGAGTGAATGATTGAGTGAGTGAGTGAGTGTGTGACTGAATGAGTGAGTGAGTGAGTGAGTGAGTGGGTGTGAGTGAGTGAGTGAGCGAGTGTGTGAGTGAGCGAGGCGAGGCGAGTGAGTCAGTGAGTGAATGATTGAGTGAATGAGTGAGTGTGTGAGTGAGTGTGTGAGGTGAGTGAGTGAGTGAGTGAGTGAGTGTGTGTGAGTGAGTGAGTGAATGATTGAGTGAGTGAGTGTGTGACTGAATGAGTGAGTGTGTGACTGAATGAGTGAATGAGTGAATGAGTCAGTGAGTGAATGATTGAGTGAGTGAGTGAGTGTGTGACTGAATGAGTGAGTGAGTGAGTGAGTGAGTGGGTGTGAGTGAGTGAGTGAGCGAGTGTGTGAGTGAGCGAGGCGAGCGAGTGAGTCAGTGAGTGAATGATTGAGTGAATGAGTGAGTGTGTGTGAGTGAGTCAGTGAGTGAGTGAGTGAGTGAGTGTGTGTGAGTGAGTGTGTGTGTGAGTGAGTGAGTGATTGAGTGAGTGTGTGACTGAATGAGTGAGTGAGTGAGTGAGTGAGTGAGTGAGTCAGTGAGGGAATGATTGAGCGAGTGAGTGAGTGTGTGACTGAATGAGTGAGTGAGTGAGTGAGTGGGTGTGAGTGAGTGAGTGACTGTGTGAGTGAGTGTGTGAGTGAGTGAGTGAGAGAGTGAGTGTGTGAGTGTGTGAGTGAGCGATGCGAGCGAGTGAGTCAGTGAGTGAATGATTGAGTGAGTGAGTGTGTGTGTGAGGTGAGTGTGTGTGAGTGAGTGAGTGTGTGAGTGAGTCAGTGAGTGAGTGAGTGTGAGTGTGAGTGTGTGAGTGAGTGAGTGAGTGAGTGAGTGAGTGTGAGTGAGTGAGTGAGTGAGTGTGTGTGTGAGTGAGTGAGTGAGTGAGTGAGTGAGTGAGTGAGTGAGGTGAGTGAGTGTGTGTGTGAATGAGTCAGTGAGTCAGTGAGGGCAGTACCATTCTGACAGGTCTAAAGGACAGCAGGAAGTCGTTCTTGTTGCAGTTGCTCCATGAGTCCCAGCGCGGGTATTCTCCTTCTCCAGGATGTACATCTCCCCACACATGTTCATCTGCTCATAACCCACAAACCTGCAGCATAGATACAGCATGTTCATCTGCTCATAACCCACAAACCTGCAGCAGAGGTTGGAGATGGCTGGATGCATATTAGGGTGGAGTGTGTTATGATATTTGATTGGCAGCATGCATATTGACAGTGGAAGTTCAGGTGCGTAAGTGCAGTAGAGAGAGTGTGGGAGGGCGTGTCGCCCAGAGAGAACGGGCGGGGCAGTATGAAGAGGAAGATGAAGATGATGAAGAGGTGATACTCACGGGCCACAGTCGACGCGCAGAGAGCGAACCCTGTCCATTCCCATGTCACACACATTCATACATTCCCCGCCAATCTCTATACACCTGCCCTGGAAGTTCTCCTGGTCAAACACACACATCTGAGAAAGAGCGAAATCGCCCAGTAAACATCTGTCATACGGTGAGTTAGACCACTGCCATTCTACTGCTTATAACCATGGCAACAGTGACATCACAATTCAGTTACAAAATGTAAAAAAAAAAAAGTTGAATATGACAATGCACACATATAACATGGCACAATCATTTAGGAGGTGATTAATCTAATTAATCTAAACTGTATTAATGTATGTGTATCCATTAACTTTTAACAAACGTATGCAATATGTTGCTTGTATATGAGCTATGTAATAAATGATGTACAAAAATTAATGTTTTTATTATGTAATATACTGTACTAGAAGGATGGAAGTAGTGCCTGTAGGAAGCTGTTTTCGTGGTGATGCTATTTTTGAAGTGAGGCTGTTTTTTGGGTGAGGCTATTTATGGGGTGAGGCTGATTTGGGGTGAAGCTGTTTTTGGGGTGGTTGTTTTTGGAGTGAGGCTGTTCTTGGCGTGCGGCTGTTTTTGGGGTGAAGCTGTTGTGGGGTGAGGTTGTTTTTTGGGGTGACGTTGTTTTTGTTGTGCCGCTGTTTTTGGGGTGAAGCTGTTTTGGGGTGAGGCTGTTTTGGGGGTGAGGTTGTTTTTGGGGTGAAGCTGTTGTGGGGTGAGGCTGTTTTTGGTGTGCGGCTGTTTTTGGGGTGAAGCTGTTTTGGGGTGAGGCTATTTTGGGGTAAGTCTGTTTTGGGAGGGAAGCTTTTTTCTGTGAGTGCGTTTGTACCTTGTAGGATGTCATGCCCATCTCAGACTTCTTGCCCTGACCAGTCTTCCCATCAGGCTGAGAGCAGGGCTTAGAGGACTTCTCTCCACCAGCAGACATGATGCTGACAGAGCAGGAGAGAGAGAGAGAGAGAGAGAGAGAGGGAGAGAGAAAGGGGTTATCAGGGATTCGGAATAAATTATTTTTCATTTTGTTTTGTTCTGAACAACACACACTGGAACAGAGCCTTAACAGATACCAGACTATGGGGTCCATCCACACACTGGAACAGAGCCTTAACAGATACCAGACTATGGGGTCCATCCACACACTGGAACAGAGCCTTAACAGATACCAGACCATAGGCCCCATCCACACACTGGAACAGAGCCTTAACAGATACCAGACCACAGGGCCCATCCACACACTGGAGCAGAGCCTTAACAGATACCAGACCATAGGCCCCATCCACACACTGGAACAGAGCCTTAACAGATACCAGACCACAGGGCCCATCCACACACTGGAGCAGAGCCTTAACAGATACCAGACCATAGGCCCCATCCACACACTGGAACAGAGCCTTAACAGATACCAGGACTATGGGGTCCATCCACACACTGGAACAGAGCCTTAACAGATACCAGACTATGGGGTCCATCCACACACTGGAACAGAGCCTTAACAGATACCAGACTATGGGGTCCATCCACACACTGGAACAGAGCCTTAACAGATACCAGACTATGGGGTCCATCCACACACTGGAACAGAGCCTTAACAGATACCAGACCATGGGGCCCATCCACACACTAGAGCAGAGCCTTAACAGATACCAGACCATGAGGCCCATCCACACACTGAACAGAGACTTAACAGATACCAGACCATGGAGCCCATCCACACACTGGAACAGAGACTTAACAGATACCAGACCATAGGGCCCATCCACACACTGGAGCAGAGCCTTAACAGATACCAGACCATGGGGCCTAAACAGCTACCCAGCAGCCATGTTTGTTCATATTGTCTATTGACCTTCTGAAATGTGTACATACATCAGTTTGTATACATGTACAAATACAACACAGCAGAATGTGACTGTGAGATATGGAGAGAATGAGAAAGGGGAGAGAGAAAGAAAAAATAAATGTAGAGAGAGAGATGGAAAGGGAGACAGCACAGCGGAGCACATGTTACACCCCTGGAGAAAACGTCCTCTAAAACATTCACACGTTCATATGATTCATTTATCCTTTCAATCCCACACTCATTATTCTCCTGCCATGCCCACACCCACACCACACTGGGAAATAGCCTACTGAGTGTGTACCTCACACTCCCTCCCTCCCTCCCTCCCTCTCGGGGCCCTCTCTCTTTCTCTCCTGCTCCCTCTTTCTCCCTCTCTCCCTTTCTCCTGCTCCCTCTTTTCCCCTCCCTCCCTCCACCCCCCCACCCCCCCCCCCCGCCCCCCCATATGTTGCTCTCTCACACTCTTACCCTGACTCTACCCCTCTCTCTCCCTCTCTCCCTCCCTCCTGCTCCCTCTTTCTCCCTCTCCCTCCCTCTCTTCTCTTACCTCTGTGGTGTGTGGGGTAGATGTGCTGTCTCGGGGACTGTGGAATGGATATGCGGTCCTCTCTCGGGCAGTGGGGTAGATGTGTGGTCTCTTTCGGGGAGTGTGAGCCTGGGACTCTGGCCTCGGCTCTTTTATACCCTGACGTCCTGCAACGGAGGATTAGCCACACAGAAACAAACCTGCTGAGCACAGAGTAGACAGAGAATGAAAACATCACTATCATCAAAGAGAGAGAGAGAGAGAGAGAGAGAGAGAGAGAGAGAGAGAGAGAGAGAGAGAGAGAGAGAGAAGGGGGAGAGAGAGAGGTAGAGGGGGAGAGAGAGAGAGAAAATTAGAGGGAGAGAGAAAGGGGGAGAGAGGGGCAGATAGTTCTGGGGAAAACCGAGTAGCTAACATACATGTATCAGTACACACACACTGCACATACATGTATCAGTGCACACACCCTGCACATACATGTATCAGTACACACACCCTGCACATACATGTATCAGTACACACACCCTGCACATACATGTATCAGTACACACCACCCTGCACATACATGTATCAGTGCACACACCCTGCACATACATGTATCAGTACACACACACTGCACATACATGTATCAGTGCACACACCCTGCACCATACATGTATCAGTACACACACCCACTGCACATACATGTATCAGTGCACACACCCTGCACATACATGTATCAGTACACACACACTGCACATACATGTATCAGTGCACACACCCTGCACATACATGTATCAGTGCACACACCCTGCACATACATGTATCAGTACACACACCCTGCACATACATGTATCAGTACACACACCCTGCACATACATGTATCAGTGCACACACCCTGCACATACATGTATCAGTACACACACACTGCACATACATGTATCAGTGCACACACCCTGCACATACATGTATCAGTACACACACCCTGCACATACATGTATCAGTACACACACACTGCACATACATGTATCAGTACACACACCCTGCACATACATGTATCAGTACACACACACTGCACATACATGTATCAGTACACACACACTGCACATACATGTATCAGTACACAACACACTGCACATACATGTATCAGTACACACACACTGCACATACATGTAGCTGTGGGAATGCAGCAGGTATGTGGAGCAGGAAGTGAGGGTGGGAGGTGTAGAAACACACACTCTCATGCACTCACCCTCTGTAACAAGTGGGTGCAGATTTCAGCAGAGTGTCAAGCGCTGATTATGAGGAGAGGTATAACTCTGCTCTGGAGAAGTACCAGAGGCTCTGTCCCTGACAGCAGTTATGAGCACCATCCCTCTTCAGCTCTCTCAACTGGAGTACTTCCTCATCTGCGTGGGCTGTGTCACAGATTCTACACACTCACCTGTAATCAGCTACTCTCTGCAAGTTAGCTACAGCATTTCCGCTGCTCTATTACAGTACATAACATCCATCGGCCACACCCCTTTCATAACCTTTCAGAAGATGCAGCAGATTCAAGGTTTAAGGTTTCTGAATTAGTGGCAAAAAGACCAAACTTTTAATGTTAAGAAGATAGAGCTGAGTATCTGCTGTATATGAGTATATGTATTATTATTATCATCATCATCATCATCATTATTATTATTATTATTATTATTATTATTATTATTATTATTATTATATAGCTGGGGGGGGGGGGGGGGGGGGGGGGGGGGGTTCCCATCGCTATGGAGAGAAGTGCAGAATTTGGAATCAGTGAGTTTACTGGGGATTACCAAGGAAGTGACAATAACTTTGTGATGGGCCTCATCTCATAAAGGGAGATTGGGGGGAAACATTTTTTTATGAATTGTTATGCAGCTAACAAACCAAACGCCATAGTCATATACGCCATAGTCATATACGCCATAGTCATATACTCCATAGTCATATACTCCATAGTCATATACGCCATAGTCATATACGCCATAGTCATATACTCCATAGTCATATACTCCATAGTCATATACTCCATAGTCATATACGCCATAGTCATATACGCCATAGTCATATACTCCATAGTCATATACGCCATAGTCATATACTCCATAGTCATATACTCCATAGTCATATACTCCATAGTCATATACGCCATAGTCATATACGCCATAGTCATATACGCCATAGTCATATACGCCATAGTCATATACTCCATAGTCATATACTCCATAGTCATATACTCCATAGTCATATACTCCATAGTCATATATGTGTACAATACTATAAGACTATTACCTTTAACATTGAAGGTAATACTACCATTACTACTACAAATAATAATAATAACACATGCACACAAACATTTCATACATACACAGAACATACAAATGTACACATACAGTATGCATGCACACACACACACACACACACACACACACACACACTCTCTCTCTTTCTAAAATTTCCCAATATTAGTATGAGAAAAAAAACACATTTGAAATGAATAAAAATCATAATATTTATATGAATCCACCAACAGGGATTCCCAGAACATAGCAACAGTAGCATTGAGAGTGAAAAGTTAATGCATTTCAGTATGACAAAGGTTTCTTTCAAAAGTGATTTATCAAAAAGTATTCTCACTCAACTACTATTTTTTGTTAATTCCTCTCAAAAAACTCATGCACACAAACACACACACATACGCAAACTCCCATTCCCTCATTATGGCCAGGTCTTTGTGCGTTATACGATGGACAGTGCTGACCAGCAGGACTATAGGGGCTTATCCTATTGTGCGAGTCCCATTCACCTCATGGTGCTGGCGCCCTGCCGCCAGTATTGAAAGGGCTTTATAGCGCCCTGCCGCCACGCTCGCGAGGCCACACTAGATTATCTGCTGACTCAGCTGACCCGACGATTACATGGGGGAAACACAAGACCGAAAAGAAAGGGAGATGGCACTCGTGTTTTACACAGCAAACACACACACACACACACACACACACACACACACACACACACACACACACACACACACACACACACACACACACACACACACACACACACAATAAGTATGCCATACGCAGGCGAACACAACGGCACCTGGTATAAAACAGATCCGCCAGATTCCCACAAGGCTTTACGCAAAACAGGGGACGACTTCGGTAAGTTGCTAATTCAGTTGTACTAATTATAGAAAGCAACGGGAACAGCTCACAGTTCACGTATTATTATTTGGTAACAAAGTCTATGTTCAATACTGTTGCGTAAAAAAAACAAAAAACTATTTGAAATATGTTTATTGAGAGATTTTGGTTTATATGAAGGCAGATGTAAAGCATATTTAATAAATTTACAAACTTACCCATTAATTTTATTTTGAAATATACACATATATTATGCATTTTATGTTGTATAATGAAGTGATATAATTAGATTATGAAGATCATAGTTAATATAAGCTCAATTCAGCTGAAGAGATGAAAGTAGAAAATATAAATTTCTGCATTTTATTATTATTATTTATTTCTGTATATGCATGACCCACTGATTAGGGCTGCTGTATTACTGGTGTGTGCGGTTCTAGAGAGGACATGGGTGCTGAGTTCAGAATATTGTGTCCGAATCAGAGCCATTCCATACTAATGAGTATGCTTGTTGAGTACACTGGATGAGAAAGTTGTTAAGTAGGCAAAATGTTCTCTAAATGTAGTATACTTACAACTCCCGGATGATATTCTTTGCTGAGTATATTCGGGGGGTATACTTTTCAAGAAGTAAACAAACATTTTGTTCGCATTAATATGACGCGCAGCTTCACTAACGTTTTCTTCAACAACAAAAACAGCGCATTGCGTAAGGGTGGGACGTCTTTTACGACACTTCCACAGTACAATTGGAAAATAGTATGGAGGATATTTTTTTGCATATTGCAGGTCGCATACAGCAAACAGTATACAGTAAGGAGAACATAGTCTGTTAGTACACAGGACACAGTACATAGGGCCCTGATTCAGACACAGTAAAGAGAACATAGTTTGTTACTACACAGTACACAGGACACAGTATATAGGGCCCTGATTCAGACACAGTAAAGAGAACATAGTCTGTTACTACACAGTATGCAGTACACAGGACACAGTATATAGGGCCCTGATTCAGACACAGTAAAGAGAACATAGTCTGTTACTACACAGTATGCAGTACACAGGACACAGTATATAGGGCCCTGATTCAGACACAGCCCATGACTGATCAGACCAGCAGCCCTAAAGGCCCAAGTAGACTTCAAACGAGATCGAAAATGGGCGGATTCGCAAAGGCTGTCGAACCGGTTTGCAACCAAAATGAAGCGTCGCATTGGGCTTCGATCCTAATAGTGCGTGCAGGCTGGCCAAAGGAAGCAGTCAAAATTTTCGCACAGCCTCGTTCATTGGCCAATACACCCTCGCCTACAATTGGTCAACAAGGCTAGACTTGCTGAAGCTGTTCAAGGATTTAACCACTTGTATGACCACGCAAGCAGGGATGAGAGAGACACTGAAATTCATCTTTAAAGAAACTCCGTTTTACAACTTTTACTGAATGTTTTCTTACTTTTTCTCAACACTCGCTAATTGCCACATTTCAGCGTTGTGAGTATTTCATCAGGGTTCATGCTATTCCATCCTGTCATGACTTTTTCAACATAGCAACAGCCTACTGCAAATGCCCATGTTGTAATTATAAAAGTACACTTAGATGACTTTCTTTTAGTTTCTAGATAAGTGACAGTGACAGTGTGAATCATTGTCGCTCTCCTCCAGGAGCACATTAACCACATTTGCATAATGGGCAAATTAGTGAATGATTATGATATCGAAACTTATAACGACTTTCTAATCCATTTGGCGTGGCGCTTCATTAAACGAACAGACCTCAAGTCACTGTGAGTACTGACATCTGCTTCCAACGCGGCATTCAAAAGCAGTTTGACAGCCTTTGCGAATCCGCCAAATTCTATTTGCTTTTAAGTATATTGGGGCCAGTTAAGTATACCAGTGCAGGGTAGAGGGATCCCGCTGTGGGAGTATCAATCCATTTCTGGGTTTCACACCAGCTTCTCCTCTTAAACACACAATCAGACCAATAATTTACACAATCTGCCATTTTATCTGTTTGTTAATGTGCAAATGAACGACAGACTCGGTCACATGGTCTTTATCTCCCTGTCTCTTATGTGCTTCATAAGTGCACATGTAATGAGTACACACTGGCTGTGCTTCATAAGTAAACATGTAATGAGTACACACTGGCTTCTTACTTTATGCAGTGTAATGGTATCTCCTTCCTGTTTCCCAGGTAGCATGCAGACGGTGACTATGGCTGTCCGAATCAGAGCCTTATCTACTGCGTCCTGTTTACTGTGTACTAGCATACTGTATACTGTTTAGTGACATGCAGTATGCAAAAAATATGCTCCATACTATTGTCAGCAAAAACCAGAAAATAAGCATACCATCCGGGGATATTAAGAAAACTCAATTTTCAGCATTGTCACGTACTTAACAGCTTTTTAAAAAGGTATGCTCAACTGGCATACTCAATAGTAGGCAAGTGCGCTGATTGGGATATGGCCTAACGGTATCTCCTGTCTCACAGGTAGCATGCAGAGGGTGACGAAGACTCACATGGCCCAGTCCATGTTTATGTCAGGAATGGGCATGGCCCCTTTCTTCAAGGTAACCTGAACCCCATATATACAGTGCAGTCCGTAAGTATTTGGACAGTGATATAATTCTTCTTGTTTTGTACCCCAGCAGACTGGATTTGAGATGAACCAATGAATACGAGGCTAAAGTGCAGACTGTCAGCTTTAATTTGTGGGAAGTCACATCCATATCGGTGAACCGTGTAGGAATTGCAGCCCCTTTTTATACATGGTCCCCCTGTGCGCTGTATATTTGTATATTTTAGGCATTTGGTAGGTGCTCTTACCCAGAATGACTGAAACAGCTCTTTATATATAATCCATTTGCACAGCTGAATATTTCACGGAAACAGCGTTTTGTTAAATGCGTTGCTCAGGGCGACAGCAGGGCCATGGGAATCGAGCCCTACCTTTGAGGTCCAAGCCCAGTTCTGTAACCACTACCCTACGCATTCCGGGTTCTTCAGTCGCTGAGGCAGTCCGTGATTTACGATGTCAACCACACACACACACGCAACTGCAAACAAACACAACCATGCACACACATCACACAACTGCAAACACACACAACTGTACACAACCACGCACGCACATCACACAACTGTACACAACCACTCACACACACAACCGCGCACATACGGACACAACCACACACTCATATATACACACGTGCGGCAAGCACACAACCACACACATATACACGCGCGCACACATACATACACGCGCACACACACACACAGCTCACCACATGCTCTCTCTCCTGTAGGTGACAGTGTTTGAACAGGAGCACTTCCAGGGAAGGTGTCAGGAGTTCACGGCTGAGTGCTGCAACATCCAGGACTGCGGCTTCGACAACATCCGCTCGGTCAGAGTGGAGAGTGGAGCGTGAGTGTGTGTGTCTCTACATGTCTGTGCAGTTGTGTGTGTGTGTGTATAGTGTTAATAGACTGTACTGTATTACCACTCTCTCTCAGTGCAGTGTTAATGTAATGTACTGTATTACCCCTCTCTCTCAGTGCAGTGTTAATGTACTGTACTGTATTACCCCTCTCTCTCAGTGCAGTGTTAATGTACTGTACTGTATTACCACTCTCTCTCAGTGCAGTGTTAATGTACTGTATTGTATTACCACTCTCTCTCAGTGCAGTGTTAATGTACTGTATTGACCCTCTCAGTGCAGTGTTAATGTACTGTACTGTATTACCCCTCTCTCTCAGTGCAGTGTTAATAGACTGTACTGTATTACCCCTCTCTCTCAGTGCAGTGTTAATGTACTGTACTGTATTACCACTCTCTCTCAGTGCAGTGTTAATGTACTGTACTGTATTACCACTCTCTCTCAGTGCAGTGTTAATGTACTGTATTGACCCTCTCAGTGCAGTGTTAATGTACTGTACTGTATTACCCCTCTCTCTCAGTGCAGTGTTAATAGACTGTACTGTATTACCCCTCTCTCTCAGTGCAGTGTTAATGTACTGTACTGTATTACCCCTCTCTCTCAGTGCAGTGTTAATGTACTGTACTGTATTACCACTCTCTCTCAGTGCAGTGTTAATGTACTGTATTGACCCTCTCAGTGCAGTGTTAATGTACTGTACTGTATTACCCCTCTCTCTCAGTGCAGTGTTAATAGACTGTACTGTATTACCACTCTCTCTCAGTGCAGTGTTAATGTACTGTACTGTATTACCCCTCTCTCAGTGCAGTGTTAATGTACTGTACTGTATTACCACTCTCTCTCAGTGCAGTGTTAATGTACTGTATTGACCCTCTCAGTGCAGTGTTAATGTACTGTACTGTATTACCCCTCTCTCTGTGCAGTGTTAATGTAATGTACTGTATTACCCCTCTCTCTCTGTGCAGTGTTAATAGACTGTACTGTATTACCACTCTCTCTCAGTGCAGTGTTAATGTAATGTACTGTATTACCCCTCTCTCTCAGTGCAGTGTTAATAGACTGTACTGTATTAACCCTCTCTCTCAGTGCAGTGTTAATAGACTGTACTGTATTACCACTCTCTCTCAGTGCAGTGTTAATGTAATGTACTGTATTACCCCTCTCTCTCAGTGCAGTGTTAATGCACTGTGTTACCCCTCTCTCTCAGTGCAGTGTTAATGTAATGTACTGTATTACCCCTCTCTCTCAGTGCAGTGTTAATGCACTGTGTTACCCCTCTCTCTCAGTGCAGTGTTAATGTAATGTACTGTATTACCCCTCTCTCTCAGTGCAGTGTTAATGCACTGTGTTACCCCTCTCTCTCAGTGCAGTGTTAATGTACTGTACTGTATTACCCCTCTCTCTCAGTGCAGTGTTAATGCACTGTGTTACCCCTCTCTCTCAGTGCAGTGTTAATGTAATGTACTGTATTACCCCTCTCTCTCTGTGCAGTGTTAATAGACTGTACTGTGTTACCCCCCTCTCTCAGTGCAGTGTTAATAGACTGTACTGTATTACCACTCTCTCTCAGTGCAGTGTTAATGTAATGTACTGTATTACCCCTCTCTCTCAGTGCAGTGTTAATGCACTGTGTTACCCCTCTCTCTCAGTGCAGTGTTAATGTAATGTACTGTATTACCCCTCTCTCTCAGTGCAGTGTTAATAGACTGTACTGTATTACCACTCTCTCTCAGTGCAGTGTTAATAGACTGTACTGTATTACCACTCTCTCTCAGTGCAGTGTTAATGTAATGTACTGTATTACCACTCTCTCTCAGTGGAGTGTTAATGTACTGTACTGTATTACCACTCTCTCTCAGTGCAGTGTTAATGTACTGTATTGACCCTCTCAGTGCAGTGTTAATGCACTGTGTTACCCCTCTCTCTCAGAACAGTGTTAATAGACTGTACTGTATTACCACTCTCTCACAGTGCAGTGTTAATGTACTGTACTGTATTACCACTCTCTCTCAGTGCAGTGTTAATGCACTGTGTTACCCCTCTCTCTCAGTGCAGTGTTAATAGACTGTACTGTATTACCCCTCTCTCTCTGTGCAGTGTTAATATACTGTATTAACCCTCTCTCTCAGTGCAGTGTTAATGTACTGTACTGTATTACCCCTCTCTCTCAGTGCAGTGTTAATGCACTGTGTTACCCCTCTCTCTCAGTGCAGTGTTAATGTAATGTACTGTATTACCCCTCTCTCTCAGTGCAGTGTTAATGCACTGTGTTACCCCTCTCTCTCAGTGCAGTGTTAATGTAATGTACTGTATTACCCCTCTCTCTCTGTGCAGTGTTAATGCACTGTGTTACCCCTCTCTCTCAGTGCAGTGTTAATAGACTGTACTGTATTACCCCTCTCTCTCAGTGCAGTGTTAATAGACTGTACTGTATTACCCCTCTCTCTCAGAACAGTGTTAATGTACTGTATTGACCCTCTCAGTGCAGTGTTAACGTAATGTACTGTATTACCCCTCTCTCTCAGTGCAGTGTTAATGCACTGTGTTACCCCTCTCTCTCAGTGCAGTGTTAATGTAATGTACTGTATTACCCCTCTCTCTCAGTGCAGTGTTAATGCACTGTGTTACCCCTCTCTCTCAGTGCAGTGTTAATGTAATGTACTGTATTACCCCTCTCTCTCTGTGCAGTGTTAATGCACTGTGTTACCCCTCTCTCTCAGTGCAGTGTTAATAGACTGTACTGTATTACCCCTCTCTCTCAGTGCAGTGTTAATAGACTGTACTGTATTACCCCTCTCTCTCAGAACAGTGTTAATGTACTGTATTGACCCTCTCAGTGCAGTGTTAATGTAATGTACTGTATTACCCCTCTCTCTCAGTGCAGTGTTAATGCACTGTGTTACCCCTCTCTCTCAGTGCAGTGTTAATATACTGTATTAACCCTCTCTCTCAGAACAGTGTTAATGTACTGTATTGACCCTCTCAGTGCAGTGTTAATGTACTGTACTGTATTACCCCTCTCTCTGTGCAGTGTTAATGTACTGTACTGTATTAACCCTCTCAGTGGTGTTAATGTCTCTCAGTGCAGTGTTAATATACTGTATTAACCCTCTCTCAGAACAGTGTTAATGTACTGTATTGACCCTCAGTGCAGTGTTAATGTACTGTACTGTCCCTCTCTCAGTGCTATGTTAATGTACTGTATTGACCCTCTCTCTGTGCAGTTAATGTACTGTACTGTATTACCCCTCTCTCAGTGCACTGTTAATGTACTGTACTAGCCCTCTCTCAGTGCCGTGTTAATGTACTGTACTAGCCCTCTCAGTGCAGCAGTGCAGTGTTAATGCACTGTACTGTATTACCCCTCTCTGTGCAGTGTTAATGTACTGTATTAACCCTCTCTCAGTGGTGTTAATGTCTCTCTCTCAGTGCAGTGTTAATATACTGTATTAACCCTCTCTCTCAGAACAGTGTTAATGTACTGTATTGACCCTCAGTGCAGTGTTAATGTACTGTACTGTCCCTGTCTCAGTGCAGTGTTAATGTACTGTATTGACCCTCTCTCTCAGTGCAGTTAATGTACTGTACTGTATTACCCCTCTCTCAGTGCAGTGTTAATGTACTGTATTAACCCGCTCAGTGCAGTGTTAATGTACTGTACTAACCCTCTGTGCAGTGTTACTGTATTACCCCTCTCTCTCAGTGCAGTGTTAATGTACTGTACTGTATTAACCCTCTCTCAGTGCAGTGTTAATGTACTGTATTACCCCCCTCTCAGGGCAGTTAATGTACTGTACTACCCCTCTCTGTGCAGTGTTAATGTACTGTACTGTATTAACCCTCTCAGTGCAGTGTTAATGTACTGTACTGTATTAACCCTCTCTCAGTGGTGTTAATGTCTCTCAGTGCAGTGTTAATATACTGTATTGACCGTCTCTCTCAGTGCAGTTAATGTACTATACTGTATTAACCCTCTCTCGGTGCAGTGTCAATGTACTGTTCTGTATTACCCCTCTCTCTCAGTGCAGTGTTAATGTACTATACTGTATTAACCCTCTCTGGGTGCAGTGTTAATGTACTGTTCTGTATTACCCCTCTCTCTCAGTGCAGTGCTAATGTACTATATTAACCCTCTCAGTGCAGTGTTTATGTACTGTACTGTATTAACCCTCTCTCTGTGCAGTGTTACTGTACTGTATTACCCCTCTCTCGGTGCAGTGTTAATGTACTGTTCTGTATTACCCCTCTCTCTCAGTGCAGTGTTAATGTACTGTACTGTATTAACCCTCTCTCTGTGCAGTGTTACTGTACTGTATTACCCCTCTCTCTGAGTGCAGTGTTAAAGTACTGTATTAACCCTCTCTTTCAGTGCAGTGTTAATGTACTGTACTGTATTACCCCTATCAGTGCAGTGTTAATATACTGTATTACCCCTCTCTTAGTGCAGTACTAATGTACTGTACTGTATTAACCCTCTCTGTGCAGTGTTAATGTACTGTACTGTATTACCTCTCAGTGCAGTGTTAATGTACTGTACTGTATTACCCCTCTCTCTCAGTGCAGTGTTAATATACTGTATTACCCCTCTCCCAGTGCAGTGTTAATGTACTGTACTGTATTACCCCTCTCTCTCAGTGCAGTGTTAATGTAATGTACTGAATTAACCCTCTCTCTCAGTGCAGTGTTAATGTACTGTACTGTATTAACTCTCTCTCTGTGCAGTGTTAATGTACTGTACTGTATTAACCCCTCTCTCTCAGTGCAGTGTTAATGTACGGTACTGTATTACCCCTCTCTCTCAGTGCAGTGTTAATGTACTGTACTGAATTAACCCTCTCTCTCAGTGCAGTGTTAATGTACTGTATTAACTCTCTCTCTGTGCAGTGTTAATGTACTGTACTGTATTAACCCCTCTCTCTCAGTGCAGTGTTAATGTACTGTACTGTATTACCCCTCTCTCAGTGCAGTGTTAATGTAATGTACTGAATTAACCCTCTCTCTCAGTGCAGTGTTAATGTACTGTACTGTATTAACTCTCTCTCTGTGCAGTGTTAATGTACTGTATTACCCCTCTCTCAGTGCAGTGTTAATGTACTGTACTGTACTACCCCTCTCTGTGCAGTGTTAATGTCTCTCGCTCTCTCAGTGTAGTGTTAATGTATCTCTCTCAGTACAGTGTTAATGTCTCTCTCTCTCTTAGTGCAGTGTTAATCTCTCTCTCAGTGCAGTGTTAATGTCTCTCTCTCTCTCTCAGTGCAGTGTTAATGTCTCTCTCCCGGTGTGTGTGTGCAGGTGGGTGGGGTTTGAGCACCATGACTTCCAGGGGCAGCAGTTTGTGCTGGAGAGGGGGGAGTATCCTCACTGGGACGCCTACAGTGGCAACCTGTCCTACCATGTGGAGAGGATGATGTCATTCCGCCCTATCTACTGCGCTGTGAGTGTGTGAGAGAGTGTGTGTATATGTGTGTGTGGGGGGTGTGTGTGAGAGTGTGTGTGTATGTGTGGGGGTGAGTGTTTGCGTGTCTCTCTGACAGCCTGTCTCTAACCCCAGTCCCATCAGAGCAGTCGTATGATGATCTTTGAGAAGGAGAACTTCCTGGGACGCAGTGTGGAGCTGTGTGAGGACTACCCCTCCCTGCAGGCCATGGGCTGGTGCAACAATGAAGTGGGATCCATGCATGTGCAGTGTGGCGCGTAAGTAACCTGCCACTGTTACACCATTACAGTTACACCCCATTACTGTTACACACTCACTGTTACGCCATTACGGTTACACACCCTTACTGGTACACACTCACTGTTAGACCATTACGGTTACACAACCTTACTGGTACACACTCACTATTACACCATTACTGTTACACACCCTTACTGTTACACACTCACTATTACACCATTACTGTTACACACTCACTATTACACCATTACTAGGGATAGCTGCTACATTTTGGGATTTGCTTTGTCTTGTCTGTTCTGTATTGATCTTGATGATGTCTCTGTATGCACTTATTGTACGTCGCTTTGGATAAAAGTGTCTGCTAAATGACTAATGTAATGTTACACACCACCATAACACCATTACTGTTACACACTCACTATTACACACTCAGTTACACTAACACCCTTAGTGTTACACCATTACTGTTTCGCCCTTACTGTTAAACACCATTACACTCTCTCTTACGCTTACTGTTACACACCATTACACTCTTACGCTTACTGTTACACACCATTACACTCTCTTACGCTTACTGTTACACATTGCATCTCCACCATTCTTGCTATTTTTTTCTAGTAAATTTCATCCTGCATGGTATGCACAACATAATCATGCCCATAAATCAATTTAAAAATTCCCATGTAGTCCTGCATACAGTGTAGTGTAGGTGTACATAACCTTCTCTTCTCCTCTCGCTCTCTCGCTCTCTCTCTCCCCACCCCTCTCAGGTTTGTGTGCTATCAGTACCCAGGATACAGAGGGCAGCAGTACATCATGGAGTGTGAGAGACACAGCGGAGACTACCAGCACTGGAGGAACTGGGGGTCCCACTGCCAGACCCCCCAAATCCAGTCAATCCGCAGGATCCAGCACTGAGAGGGGAACTGCTCATGCGCATGCAGACACACATATACACACGCATACACACTGATATACACACACACACACACACACTCTCTCTCTCTCTCTCACACACACACACACACACACACACTCTCTCTCGCTCTCTCACACACACACACTCTCTCTCTCTCTCTCTCTCTCTCACACACACACACACACACACACACACACTCACTCTCTCTCTCACACACACACACACACACATACTCTCTCTCTCTCTCTCTCACACACACACACACACACACACACACACACACACACACACACACACACACACACACACACACACACACACACACACACACACACAGAAGAGGGATACTGATGCACTGAAGACTTTAATAAGATTGAGAGGCACATCCGATTGTCAGAGCGCTGCCCTAACTTGCCCCCCCTACACACCCCCCCCCCCCCCCCCCCCCGGCCCCCGTATCTGGCCGACTCTTCTGGAATATTCTGAGTACAGCAGACTCAGTGTAGGAGGAAAATGGAGCCAGTGACTAATAAAATAATGCTTACTTCAGAGGCCTGTATCTGTGCTCTTATTGCTGAGTGTGTATGTGTGTGTTTGTGCGTGTGCTTGTGTGTGTGTACGTGTTTGTGTCTGCGTGTATGTGTGTGTGTATGTATGTGTGTTTGCGTGTGTGTGTGCGTACGTGTTTGTGTGTGTGCGCGTGTGTGTGTATGTATGTGTGTTTGCGTGAGTGTGTGCTTGTGTGTGTGCGTACGTGTTTGTGTGTGTGTGCGCGTGTGTATGCATGTGTGTGTGTATGTATGCGTGTGTGAGCATGTGTGTGTGTGTGCTTGTGTGCATGTGCGTGTGTGTGTATTGTCCTGCTGGATCGAAGAGACCTGTGCGCTGCTCTAACCCTGATATAATTCCCCCGGGTTCCGGACGTGTTTTAAATAAAGAAGCGCTTCTGATGCATTTATTCACTCTGTGCAAAGAGAGGCAGCAGAGTGCGTCACAGGCCATGGTGGGGAATCGAACCGCCAGCCATGTGCGGGGGTTAGTATATGGGTTTAGAGCAGGGGTGTCCAATCTTATCCAAAAAGGGCCGACGTGGGTGCAGGTTTCTGTTTTAGTCCAGCAATACAACTACATGCACGATTCAACGAATGAACTAACCATGGTCTTCAACGAATGAACTAATCATGGTCTTCAACGAATGAACTAATCATGGTCTTCAACGAATGAACTAATCATGGTCTTCAAGAATTAACTAATCATGGTCTTCAATTAAGACAAGTACAGTCATGTGCAGTAGTGCGGGCCCGATTCGGATAAGATTGGACACCCCTGCTTTATGGTCCGCTGCCTGTAAGACTGCTCTGGGTATTTTACAGAACCCCACTCGGTCAGTGGCTGGATCTTATTGGCTGACCATATCACTCTGAATAGTGTCACGCGACGTAATACATTTCCAGCAGGCCTGAGACAATCTGCACTGGAACATTATCCAAGCAGGAGAGAATCTTATGGTGCTATCGCCATCTGGTGGCAACACCCAAGAACAGCAACAGTTTAAAATGAACATTTGATGCCTACCATTCTACCATAGAGAATAGAGCCAGTGTGTTCCAAGGATAGCTTGAATGGTAAACATTAAACCAAAATGTCATATACAAATAATTTAAAATGACACTGAATAAAGTACTAAGCCCAATAGAACAAACATGTGTGGAGAAATAGAACATCAATGATATCTGTACGAATATGCACAGCTACACTGATTAAATAATTTAGCAATTTTAGCAATAATCGATTTAAAGGCAAATGCAAAATGAAATAAAGAATCACAAATATAACAAGTATATTAGGTTAAAGCATAAAATACAACAATACAAATACACTAAAAAACTAGTAAACATATTAGCCATTGCTATTGAAGCTTTGAACCTTACTAGGTGTACCGTTAAGTCCATTGTAATGGACCCATCGCCCAAGTAACACCATCTCTACCTACAAACACAGCCCATCACCCAGGTAACACCATCTCTACCTACAAACACAGCCCATCACCCAGGTAAACACCATCTCTACGTACAAGCACAGCTCATCGCCCAGGTAACACCATCTCTACCTACAAACACAGCCCATCGCCCAGGTAACACCATCTCTACCTACAAACACAGCCCATCGCCCAGGTAACACCATCTCTACCTACAAACACAGCCCATCGCCCAGGTAACACCATCTCTACCTACAAACACAGCCCATCACCCAGGTAACACCATCTCTACCTACAAACACAGCCCATCGCCCAGGTAACACCATCTCTACCTACAAACACAGCCCCATCACCCAGGTAACACCATCTCTACCTACAAACACAGCCCATCACCCAGGTAACACCATCTCTACCTACAAACACAGCCCATTGCCCCTGTAACACCATCTCTACCTACAAACACAGCCCATCACCCAGGTAACACCATCTCTACCTACAAACACAGCCTATCACCCAGGTAACACCATCTCTACCTACAAACACAGCCCATCACCCAGGTAACACCATCTCTACCTACAAACACAGCTCATCGCCCAGGTAATAACACCATCTACCTACAAACACAGCCCATCACCCAGGCTTAAAAACAAGAAGGTCAGTATTGTGGAATACTGCCATTTAAAACCCAGATACAAAGTCCAGATTTTAAATCCAATCAGTGGTATGACCTCAATCGCTGTCCACTGACACTCTCAGTCTAATTTCAATTGGTAGGGCAGAGTTGGAACAAATTTGAAACTGGTGGTTTGAACGCACCAATTATGCTTGGGGGTCATTTTGATTCAGTGTTTGATGACTCTTAAAAACCAGTGAATCTCATTTTTCCATTTTGTATGACTTTTTCTAATTTGGTGGGATTAAATGGTGAACATGCAGGAAACATAAGCCTGGCCTAACTTCGTATAGAGAGGTGATGTGTGGGGTCATTTTAACACCAGGCTCTGTAGCTGTATAAAACATAAAAAATAAAAAAAGGGATACCATTGTCTTATCTCAGAATTTTTGTGGGTGATTCTGGGTACTTTCCCATACAGGTTTTAAACTTCAAACTTTTCACTTTCAAACAAAAACGGGTAGAAAAACATCTTTGTGCTGCCCCCAACGGTTGAAATTTCCTTTCTGCACCCCAAAATGCCCTCGCCCTAATCGTGATGTCAGAGTACCTCTTTGGAGGTACCTCTACGTCATATGGATAATTGTTGTCGCCCACAACAGAAACAGCCGGCACTTGATTGGTTAGACCTGCTATGTTACCCTTGTTTCAGCTCCACGTTTTCAGACCAGAACAACGTGGTGTCCTGTTCATAAACTCTCTTTCCACCTAAATAGTCCACTAAAACATGTCTATAAAAATATTTGAGGTGAGAAATAAGCCATGCAGTTGCTGAATCTTGATTCATATTTGATGTGCAATGTCTAGTTTGACCCAAGTTATACGAAATAATTTGTACACTGTACGTTCATTTATGCAAATGATGATGGACACAGCTCCTCCGCCCCCACCCCTCTCCCTCACTCACCCCGCAAAGTATTTTTCAAAATTATGTCGGGCTGAGGCAGTGGGTGTACTTACTCTTTAAGAAGGTTTGAAACAAAGTGTCAAAATTTTATCTATTAAAATAATTTTGTGTGGGTTTAAACTGTTGGGGTCAATTTGACTCTAAACATTCAGTATAATAGAAGGGTCATACAGACCTAACAGGACAGAAATATTCAATGATTTTTTTCATGAGTGATAATAAAGAATTGTATATACTGTGCAACACGGAGTGAGAAAGGGTGAAACTGCTTCCACTGAGTCTGGGGCTGTGTCCGAATCAGAGCCCTATCTACTGCACCCTGTCTCCTGCGAACAGTGCACTGTGTCTGAATCAGAGCCCTATCTACTGCGCCCTGTCTCCTGCGTACAGTGCACTGGCAGAAGTGTGCTGTTTAATGTGCACTGTTTAGCAGTCCGCAAAAAATATCCGCCATACTTTTTTCCAAGCGCACTGTGGAAGTGTCATAAGCAGGTCATAAGATGTCCCACCAGTGTTGCATATCCGCGGTTTTCCAGGTAAATTGGATATTGTGTGCTATCAGTACCCAGGATACAGAGGGCAGCAGTACATCATGGAGTGTGAGAGACACAGCGGAGACTACCAGCACTGGAGGAACTGGGGGTCCCACTGCCAGACCCCCCAAATCCAGTCAATCCGCAGGATCCAGCACTGAGAGGGGAACTGCTCATGCGCATGCAGACACACATATACACACGCATACACACTGATATACACACACACACTCTCTCTCTCTCTCTCTCACACACACACACACACACACACACTCACTCACTCACTCACTCACTCACTCACTCACTCACTCACTCACTCACTCACTCACTCACTCACTCACTCACTCACTCACTCACTCACTCACTCACTCACTCACTCACTCACTCACTCACTCACTCACTCACTCACTCACTCTCTCACACACACACACACACACACACACACACACACACACACACACACACACACACACACACACACACACACACACACACACACACACACACACACACACACACACACACACACACACACACACTCTCTCTCTCACTTTCAAAGTGCAGTCACGGGTAAAAATTAAAAGTCGCAAAGCACGCACTTATTTTAAAAAGTAAAAACATGATGATTTCTATTTAAAATACGTTGGTTTCATTTAAAAATAGCCTATAAATTGGACTAGTTTTGGGTCACCATTTGGCTGGAGAGTCTTACAGGATCTGGCAACCCTGCGTCCCCCTCTTGCGCTGCCATGTCACGTGTTGTTTTTGTTGCATTTGAAGGAAAACGCCAGCGAAGCTGCACCTCATTTTTTTAAAACGAAGCTTCACATCATATTTATGTGACCAAAATGTTCGTGTACTTCTTGAAGTGTGCTCCCGAATGTACTCAGCGAAACCCCGGAAGTAAGTGCGTCATCCGGGTGTTTGAAGTATACTGCAATTTGAATTTTTTTTCGCGTTCTCTACGACTTTCTCGCCCTATCTACTCACGAATGGCTACTGAACAGTGCGGAAGAGTGCTGATCCGGACACGGCCTGGGTTTATACACTCACTCATCTGTCCAGGTTCGGATCACTGGGGTCCGGCTGCTGTGTGCGAGTTTTCCAGAATACCCTGTGTTTCACACCCAGATGCTCGACTTTATTAACAAGTTTATTCAATTTATTTCCAAATAACAACAAAAATAAATCTGATCAACAAAAGTTTATACTTAAGTGTGAAGTGCTTCGGGAACAACAGCAACGTGATATTCATACAAAAAACAATAATATCAATATCAGCCAACGGCAAAGGTTCAGGTTAAGATAGCTGAACCATCAGTCTGTCACAAACCACTGCAAGGCAGCATTCACAACAGGATCACAGCACTACTGACTGTCATGACAATGGGATTCCACAGCACTACTATCATGACAGTGAGATTACACAAACTACTGACTGTCATGACAGTGGTAGCCCACAGCACTACTGACTGTCCACCTGCAACATAACAACAAACCTGCAGCACTCTGCAACCTGATTGGCTTAGGGGCATCACCATACAGTTCAATAGTGCAGAACACACATTGGCCCTAAAATGACTCAATGAATGTGTGAGCAAGTGTGTGTGAGTGTGTAAATGAGTATTTAAATTAGTTAATGCACTTGTAAAATGGAGTGATTGTGTGAATGTGAATGAATGTGAGTGGTTCTGTGATTAAGGTAGAGTGTGCATGATTGTGTGTGAGTGCATGAGTGTGTAAAAGTGTGTCCAGATTCCCCTCCACATTATACCAGCCCCAACCTGCCTACTAATATCACACGCTCCGCCCCCTGTACCAGGAGCTCCAACCTCTCTGTAGTCCAGGCCGCATAGCTCCACCTTTTAGTGGGGACAGGTACTTCCTGTCACACGTAGTCCTCATGCTGTGGGGAACAAATTCAGTTAGAGTTACTGCCAAAATGCACCTTACTAGCACAGGCACGCACACAGACACACATACCCACACACTACACATACACACATGCATATACATACACACACACACACACACACACACACACACACCCTCACACATCTACACACACACACGTACACATGTACACAGACTACACACACGCACCCTCACACATGTACACATGTACACACCAGAGCTGGGGTCTCGATCTCGTGGTCTTGGTTTCGAGACAAAATATGGTCTTGGTCTGGATCTGGGCCTCGGTACCCCAGGGCCCACATGTATAAAACTCTGAGTAAAAGAATGTGAAAAATAACGCTCAGGGTGAAAGTCGGAAATCTGCTTAAAAAAAGTTTTGCATTTTCTACCTCTGCCTTTCTGTCACAGTGTCGCCATATCACACGGACTCCAAACATTGCGTACGTATGGTGTCCATCGTGTGCGGAGGTACGCAGATTCTCACAGCACGTGTTATATTATACATCTGAATTTCTGCGTGGAAACTCGCTTACGCGGCTTTCTGAGGGCATGTTTCTGCTCAGCACTGTTTATACATGTGACCCCTGCTCAGCACTGTTTATACATGTGGCCCCTGCTCAGCACTGTTTATACATGTGGCCCCTGCTCAGCACTGTTTATACATGTGGCCCCTGCTCAGCACTGTTTATACATGTGGCCCCTGCTCAGCACTGTTTATACATGTGGCCCCTAGTCTGGGTCCGGGTCTTGGCATCGAATGTCATGGTCGGGCTCTTGGTCTTGGCCAAGACCGAATTGAACACGACCGAAAACGACCACTAGTTGGAGCTACGCTAGTATTAATGAACACGTGTTCTGCTCAGGCTGAGTTGTGCCAGTAACCTCCCCCAGATAGCTAAGGAGAAATAACGAAGATCAAAGATGGAAGAAATTACTACGTAAGTGTAACGTTAAAACACGTATAATGTTAACATAAAAGGGTACATAGTTGTTTTGTGGTCAATCCAATAATTACAGTGTTTGTGAAATTAATGTTAATAGCATTAACGTTAGCTAACGTTAGCTATGATTGAATAACGTTGGTACCCCACTGTACTAGCTAGCTAAGTTAGCTAAATATCAATATCCATTTTAACTAACGTTAGTCCTAGCTAGCTCATGTCATGCTAACGAAAACGAAACAATCACACCAACTGCTCTGTTGGTTTCTAGAAATCAACTATTGTAATGTTAATGTATGTTACTTAACTAACGTTAGCTATTGAATATTAAGAACAATGCGGCTTAATGCATCCGACAGAGCATCACAAACACTTGTTAATGTTGGCAATGTTAGCTAGCTAGCTAGCTAGCTACAGTAACGTTACGTTAGCTTGGCAAGTAATGTTGGCAACGGCAACTTTGGCAAATGTTAGCAAGTCGGCTTGTGTTATGACGTTACTAGCTAACGTTTAACTGACTGTGGGTCTAGCTAACAATACTCGCGTCATCAGCCAGTATTTAAAATTGTTCGTCTTTTTCAGGCCAGTTACAGTAGATGTGAAAACGAGCCTAGAAGTGTTAGAAAGTGATCTTCCCCTTTAAATGTTACTATGTATCACTTCTATGTATAATGTTGTAATTTTCAGAGAGGCTGGAAAATGAACGTGAAAACATTGAATTAAGACTTTTGAGGACTTGTAACCACATAAACGTTTATAACGGACCTCAGGGCACAAAATAAAATACTGGAAAAGTGTACAATAGGGGACCTTTAAATAGGTTAAAATAAAATGCATAAAGATTTCCACCCTTTTGCCTTATTGTGATGATTATATATGATTGTAAAAAAAATGTTGGTCTTGGTCTGGATCTCGGTCTGGGTCTCCTCTTGTCGTGATCAGTCAGGTCTTGGTCTCAATACTCTGGGTCTTGGTCTGGATCTCTAGAGGTCTGGTCTTCACGACAGCTCTGGTACACACTACACATACAAGCACACACACACATGCACCCTCACACCACGCAAACACACACATGCACACATGCACCCTCACACCCTCACACACACACACACACACACACACACACACACACACACACACACACACACAAACACAAACACACACACACACACACACACACACACACACACACACACACACACACACACACACATGCACCCACACACACAGAAACACTGTCGTCTGAATCTGTCCCCAGAACAGCTGAGAATGAGGGACCCCCCCCCCCCACGCTTTAAAAGGGGGGGTTCATGACGGAGAGAATGACGGGCACACAAAAGAAAAGAAGAAAAGAACTCCTCTCTCTGACGCTAACAGAATAAAAATAAACTGAGAAAAAAACTCACTTGGCAGTATGGAGAGAATGCAGGAAGGAGGCCTAGTCAGTTTCTCCAATAACGTCAACCTCCCCCTCCTCTTCTTCAGACGGCTCCCTGTCACACAGCTCCGAACCCCTGACGCACAGCCCCGCCCCCGCAGTTTCCAATAGCAGGTTAATGGGCGGAGGGGCGGGGGCTAGAGCACTCCAGAACATCCACCTCTACTTCCTCCTCCTCCCAGCATCCTGTTGACCTCTCGGTGATCCCCCGGCAGGGGTCGGACTGGTTCACGGTCATACCAGCCTTCACGTCACTCCATTCCGACCCTGGGGAGACCACTTGGCAAACGACAAACGACAGCACACATTAACTTCACACCTGTGAATACAGATGGGTAATAGCCAGTACAGAAACAAAAGCCAATATTGTAGAGGTACTATGGAATAAAGTGACACCCTCTAGAGGTCTGTGTCAATTACTGTTCAGTTTTACCAAAGAATGATAATTTCCTTTGTGAATATTGTTAATGGATTTATTGCTTTGACCAAGTGTCTTTTTTTTGGATTACATTTAAAGAGCAGCAGAGAGATCAGCGGTACTGTAGCTCTCCACTGCAGGAGACAAGCTCCTTCAGCTGCTTGCACACTGCCCCAACTTTGAACAACATCCCAACATTCCAATGTTGGCAGTTGTATTTGGAAGGTTGGGGAAAATAACTGTCAAGTTGCACACTGCCGAATCCTGCTGAAACACACAAACTACACACCGTTTAATCAGCCAGTTTCCTCAATAATCTCTCACATTAAACTAGTTCCCGCAATTTAGTTCTCAAAGTAAGCTAACTCCTAAAATTAAAGTGCTTCTCTCTAATGAAATTAGTTTTCTCAAAGTAAACTTGTTCCCTGAAACCAGGCGGATGTTCTGGGATGAGATACCTGTGCAGGACGCCCTCCGCTGTGTCAGCGCTCCCACGGGGCTGTGAGTGGTCTGGGCTCTCCTCCTCTCCACTCCTCAAATCAGTCTCTCCTCCAGGAGGTGCAGCCTCTACTCCACCCCTCCCTTGTGCTCGGCAGATCCCTCCTTCCGTAGGTCCCATCTGTACGTTGTCGTTCTCCACCCCTCCTTCTCTTCTCTCTCCTTCCACCTCCCTCCTTCCTGTGGGAGTCACCGGTTCCATGGACTCTCTGAGCTGGGCCCTGCAGTTCATCTGGGCAGTGCCTCCCTCCTCCTCTCCCCTCCTTTCTCTCTCCTCCTCTCCTCTCATTACATCCATCTCCTCATCCTCGCTTTCTGCAGCTGCAGAGTCAGCGGTGATGACATCACGCTCGCGTTCATCATATCTGAGTGTGGGCGTGGCCTGGTCTTTCTCTCTTCCTCCCTCAGTTGTGGGCGTGGCCCGGTCTTCTCTAGCCCCTTCCACCTGCTCCCTCACACCCAGCTCTGCCCCCCCCACTCTCTTCCTCATGGTTCTCCGTCCTTCCTACTCCTCCTGCAGTCGCTCCCTCCGTCTCTTCAGTCCCGCCATTCTCTTCCACCCCGTGCTCCACACCTCCCTCAATACAGCTTCTGTGTGGCTGAGGCCCTTCCATCCCTCCATCCCTCCTCTCCTCTGCCTCCATCACCCCATCCTCCCGCAGCCCCTTCTGCTAACCCTCCCATTCTTTCACCACCCTGCTCCTCCAATTCTCTCTCTCCATCTGCCTTCACCTTTCCGGCTCCTTCCTCTCTTTCTTCCTGCTGATCCCGACTCCTCCTCCCGCTCTCTCCCTCTCCGTGGGTGTCGCTCGGTCGGGCCGTAGAGGAAGTGGTCCAGGGTCTTTCTTCCCAGCATGCTCTGCTTCTTAGTGTCCTCAGGGCAGGCTGCTGGCTGCAAGGCGTGGTCATCCTCCCCCTCTTCCTCGGTGGCGTGTGTCCACACTCACCCATCTGTCCACCAGAGCCCCCGGGAGCTAAAATGGACGCCTGTCCACCAGAGCCTCCGGGAGCTAAAATGGACGCCTGTCCACCACAGCCTCCGGGAGCTAAAATGGACGCCTGTCCACCACAGCCTCCGGGAGCTAAAATGGACGCCTGTCCTCCAGTTTCCTTCATTGTCTTTTTCTTCCGGGGTCTGCCTCGACCTCGCTTTGGGGGACCCTCTGTCCTGGAGCAGGCTGCGCAGTTGGGGGTTTGTTTGACTCCCTCCTGCTTTACCGGCAAAGCACTGCCTGCCCTGGCTGCGCAGACACTGGGCTTCTGTACTTTATCTGCGCAGTCCGTAGACCCGTTTACTTTATCTGTGCAGACCGTAGACCTGTTTATTTTATTTGCGCAGACCGTAGACCTGTTTAATTTATCTGCACAGACTGTAGACCTGTTTATTTTATCTGCGCAGACCGTAGACCTGTTTACTTTAACTGCGCAGGACCGTAGACCTGTTTATTTTATCTGCACAGACTGTAGACCTGTTTATTTTATCTGCACAGACTGTAGACCTGTTTATTTTATCTGTGCAGACCGTAGACCTGTCTACTTTATCTGCACAGACAGCAGACCTGTTCACTTTACCTGCGCAGACCGTAGACCTGTTTACTTTACCTGCACAGACAGCAGACCTGTTCACTTTACCTGCGCAGACCGTAGACCTGTTTACTTTACCTGCGCAGACCGTATACCTGTTTACTTTACGTGCACAGACAGCAGACCTGTTTACTTTACCTGCGCAGACCGTATACCTGTTTACTTTACGTGCACAGACAGCAGACCTGTTTACTTTAACCTGCGCAGACCGTAGACCTGTTTTGTTCATCAGAGCAGATACAACGCTTTTTTGGCTTCCCTATAGCTCTCTGCGCTTTTCCTTGTGCAGACGTTAGCGTTCGGCCCGCGAGGCTGTGCAGACTCTGGCTATGAACGGTTTCATTCTGGGGTTCACCAAGGTGGCTTCGAAACATCTGGGTGCACAGGTGCTCGCTTTCAGCGCTTTTCTGGCCCGACCCCTGCCCCGACCAACACTGTGCGGTCTCATCATCGGAACTCCTCTGCTGGTCGCTGACGGCTTGGCCTTCTTTACGCCTCTCTGCTCCTCCTGCTCTTCCTCTTCCCATCCCTTCCTCTTCCTCCTTTCATCCAAAGACCGTCCCCTGGTCACAATCTTCCTCCTTCCGCCCTCTTCCTCGGCCACTCCCCTCGGGCTGCCGAGCCGCCCACTTCGCCGGCTGTTAAGTGGGCAGGGACATGATGGGAATTGTAGTGCATCATGTCGGGAGTTGGACAGGACGTGTAGCGGGACAGGGAAGGGAGAGAGCCAAGGCGGCAGCAGGTGGGGAGGTGGACACTCACCCCGCCCAGGGTCCGAAGCGGAAGGGGGTACTGAACGGCCCGCAACGTTTTTGGGTGGCCCTGCTTCCGTGCCGAGAGGAGAGAGACAGTCCGGCAGGCGCAGCTCCTCCCAGCTGGCCGCAACAGGCAGAGGAGACGGGAACTCTGGGATTCGCAGTTCTCTCCAGGGGGACGAGGCATGGCCGAGGGACACCTTCGTGCTCCGCCACTTGGCTGCTGGAACAGCGCAGCCGTGCGAGATGGTGCTGGTTGCCGGGACAACGCTGGGTTGCTGGTCGTGGGCGTGCCCGTCAGCGCTAGCTCCGGTCCGGATTGGACTCTCCCGCTTCACCGGCGGCTACCGCCCCCTCCACCGTCACTGTGTCCAGCTGCAGATCTCTCCCAGGCTCCATCCGGATGTCCTTCACGCGACCATAGAAAGTGATCCAGATTGTGCAACACGTCCGAGGTTTGCTGGGGAACCCTGGGATATGCAGTTTCTTGGGAACATGTGTACCTAAGTTGGCAGTTGACGGGAGGGGGGTGCGGCCTGTAGGGGGTACGGGAGACAGAACCAGGACCCGAAATACAGCTGCCCCCATCCTGAGTGCTGGGGCACGAGAACCCTGCGGAAGAGAAAGTCAATTATTGGAGGATTGCGAAGCTCAGCACCAATGAGTGAAGTTCACTGGGAAGACCGAGCACACTGGTGCCTGATCTGCTGGATTGAGCTGCTCTATGAATGATTCAGACATGGCTACTCTCATGGTGGGAGAAACACAGATATTACAGCTCAGCTACTCAACTCTCAATAAAGACAAAGGCCCAGATTGAACCTTGCTAATGCACTCTGCTCTGCGTGAGCCATAAATGTCAGTACTACAGATACAGGCTCTCTACGAGATAACGAGGGAAGGCAAAGCCTGCTTACATGTGTTACTCAAAGTAAAGCAAAAACACCTTATACACAGTGTGCCCTCCAAGCAGCCTTGTGTAGAAGAACAGTGTAGAAGGACAGGGTGCAGTGCAGAAGGACTGTTTACAAGGACAGAGTGCAGTGTAGAAGGACCGTGTAGAAGGACAGAGTGCAGTGTAGAAGGACAGAGTGCAGTGTAGAAGGGCCCGTGTAGAAGGACAGAGTGCAGTGTAGAAGGGCCGTGTAGAAGGACAGAGTGCAGTGTAGAAGGACAGAGTGCAGTGTAGAAGGGCCGTGTAGAAGGACAGAGTGCAGTGTAGAAGGACCGTGTAGAAGGACAGAGTGCAGTGTAGAAGGACAGAGTGCAGTGTAGAAGGACAGAGTGCAGTGTAGAAGGGCCGTGTAGAAGGACAGAGTGCAGTGTAGAAGGGCCGTGTAGAAGGACAGAGTGCAGTGTAGAAGGACAGAGTGCAGTGTAGAAGGGCCGTGTAGAAGGACAGAGTGCAGTGTAGAAGGACTGTGTAGAAGGACAGAGTGCAGTGTAGAAGGACAGAGTGCAGTGTAGAAGGACTGTGTAGAAGGACAGAGTGCAGTGTAGAAGGACCGTGTAGAAGGACAGAGTGCAGTGTAGAAGGACCGTGTACAAGGACAGAGTGCAGTGTAGAAGGACCGTGTAGAAGGACAGAGTGCAGTGTAGAAGGACAGAGTGCAGTGTAGAAGGACAGAGTGCAGGGTAGAAGGACTGTGTAGAAGGACAGAGTGCAGTGTAGAAGGACCGTGTAGAAGGACAGAGTGCAGTGTAGAAGGACAGAGTGCAGTGTAGAAGGACCGTGTACAAGGACAGAGTGCAGTGTAGAAGGACCGTGTAGAAGGACAGAGTGCAGGGTAGAAGGACTGTGTAGAAGGACAGAGTGCAGTGTAGAAGGGCCGTGTAGAAGGACAGAGTGCAGTGTAGAAGGGCCGTGTAGAAGGACAGAGTGCAGTGTAGAAGGGGCCGTGTAGAAGGACAGAGTGCAGTGTAGAAGGACTGTGTAGAAGGACAGAGTGCAGGGTAGAAGGACTGTGTAGAAGGACAGAGTGCAGGGTAGAAGGACCGTGTAGAAGGACAGAGTGCAGTGTAGAAGGGCCGTGTAGAAGGACAGAGTGCAGTGTAGAAGGGCCGTGTAGAAGGACAGAGTGCAGGGTAGAAGGACCGTGTACAAGGACAGAGTGCAGTGTAGAAGGACCGTGTAGAAGGACAGAGTGCAGGGTAGAAGGACTGTGTAGAAGGACAGAGTGCAGTGTAGAAGGACCGTGTAGAAGGACAGAGTGCAGTGTAGAAGGGCCGTGTAGAAGGACAGAGTGCAGTGTAGAAGGACAGAGTGCAGTGTAGAAGGACCGTGTACAAGGACAGAGTGCAGTGTAGAAGGGCCGTGTAGAAGGACAGAGTGCAGTGTAGAAGGACAGAGTGCAGTGTAGAAGGACCGTGTACAAGGACAGAGTGCAGTGTAGAAGGACAGAGTGCAGTGTAGAAGGACCGTGTACAAGGACAGAGTGCAGTGTAGAAGGGCCGTGTAGAAGGACAGAGTGCAGTGTAGAAGGACCGTGTACAAGGACAGAGTGCAGTGTAGAAGGACTGTGTAGAAGGACAGAGTGCAGTGTAGAAGGGCCGTGCAGAAGGACAGAGTGCAGTGTAGAAGGACCGTGTAGAAGGACAAGGTGCAGTGCAGAAGGACAGTTTACAAGGACAGAGTGCAGTGTAGAAGGACTGTGTAGAAGGACAGAGTGCAGTGTAGCAGGACTGTGTAGAAGGTAGTGTTGCACGGTACACCGAAACTTCGGTACTTTTTCGATACTTAAAAAAAAAAACGGTTCGGTATTAGAATTTTCCGACGTTCGGTACTTTAAAAAATTTTTTTATATTATTCTTTTTTTTTAATATAATCTTTTTTTAATTTTTCTTTTATGTAGCTGCAATATTTCCCTTACCGCAGAATGCTGGAATGATCAAAATAGCATCTGGAAAAACCCTTGCCAAAACAGCTTCGGTTTCCCGTTAGGCCTAATTACATTTTCAACTGCAGCGCTGATATTATGAGGGTGTAATTATAGTTTCCGCCTCTACGCAAAATGGCGCACTTTCGTCCGTTTCGCTATCTGACCAGAACTCTTACATTTTAGTGTAGAGTAAAAGCTAATACTGCAGAGGCAGGAGTTTGATTCTGCCTGTTTTTAAGGACTGATTATGGATCAGCACTATGGAGGAGTCTCAAAAGCAGCTCTACAGTGCTGCAAAGATAGCTGATCCAGAAACAGCCCTTAAAAACCGGTAGAAACAAACTCCTTGTCCTGGGTTTAAGTTGTATAGTTCTGAATATCATTTGTGAAGCTAAGGGGGGTTTATTGTATATAAGTTCTGTTTTAAGTTTATTAATATTATAAATAACTAATATTTATTTACCATACGCCTTTGTGAGCAAATGTTATTTTAGCTCAGAATGGAGAAATGCACCACTTTGTTACCAACACCCTCCCCATGTGTGCGACTACTCTCCGTACCCCCGACCTGCGCGATGATACTACCTCGGCCCCGCATGCGCGTTTGATGACACCGTGTACGCGCAACAACACTGGTAGTTTCGAGGGGCCTACCACCCGGCCTGAAAAAAAATCTAGGGGAAACACTGTACTGTATGTGACTATTCTGAAATAAATGTGTTCTGTAGCAAATTTCTGAATGATACAGCTTCTTCTTCAGTTCGAACTTAAAACCATGGATGTGCAGGGAATATTTTTTTAGATATTGACATTTAAATAAAACTAGTAGAAACGAGGAGGAAATTGCCTCTGAAGGGCCAAAGTAAATAGGGTTAAGGTCATTTCAGTAGAGGTACCGAGTATCGAATCAGTATCGTTTCAGTTTCAAGTACCGTTTCAGTATCGAGTATCATGATACTAAACCTGGTATCGGTATCGAAGTCAAAATTTTGGTATCGTGACAACACTAGTAGAAGGACAGACTGCAGTGTAGAAGGGCCGTGTAGAAGGACAGAGTGCAGTGTAGAAGGACAGAGTGCAGTGTAGAAGGGCCGTGTAGAAGGACAGAGTGCAGTGTAGAAGGACCGTGTACAAGGACAGAGTGCAGTGTAGAAGGACTGTGTAGAAGGACAGAGTGCAGTGTAGAAGGACTGTGTAGAAGGACAGAGTGCAGTGTAGAAGGGCCGTGTAGAAGGACAGAGTGCAGTGTAGAAGGACTGTGTAGAAGGACAGAGTGCAGTGTAGAAGGACTGTGTAGAAGGACAGAGTGCAGTGTAGAAGGGCCGTGTAGAAGGACAGAGTGCAGTGTAGAAGGACTGTGTAGAAGGACAGAGTGCAGTGTAGAAGGACTGTGTAGAAGGACAGAGTGCAGTGTAGAAGGACTGTGTAGAAGGACAGAGTGCAGTGTAGAAGGACTGTGTAGAAGGACAGAGTGCAGTGTAGAAGGACTGTGTAGAAGGACAGAGTGCAGTGTAGAAGGGCCGTGTAGAAGGACAGAGTGCAGTGTAGAAGGACCGTGTAGAAGGACGGGGTGCAGTGCAGAAGGACAGTTTACAAGGACAGAGTGCAGTGTAGAAGGACTGTGTAGAAGGAGAGTGCAGTGTAAAAGGACTGTGTAGAAGGACAGAGTGCAGTGTAGAAGGACTGTGTAGAAGGACAGAGTGCAGTGTAGAAGGACAGAGTAGAAGGACAGAGTGCAGTGTAGAAGGACCGTGTAGAAGGACGGGGTGCAGTGCAGAAGGACAGTTTACAAGGACAGAGTGCAGTGTAGAAGGACTGTGTAGAAGGAGAGTGCAGTGTAGAAGGACTGTGTAGAAGGACAGAGTGCAGTGTAGAAGGACTGTGTAGAAGGACAGAGTGCAGTGTAGAAGGACAGAGTAGAAGGACAGAGTGCAGTGTAGAAGGGCCGTGTAGAAGGACGGGGTGCAGTGCAGAAGGACAGTTTACAAGGACAGAGTGCAGTGCAGAAGGACAGTTTACAAGGACAGAGTGCAGTGTAGAAGGACTGTGTAGAAGGACAGAGTGCAGGGTAGAAGGACTGTGTAGAAGGCCAGAGTGCAGTGTAGAAGGACAGAGTAGAAGGACAGAGTGCAGTGTAGAAGGGCCGTGTACAAGGACAGAGTGCAGTGTAGAAGGACAGAGTAGAATGAAACCCTGTAGTAGTGTTCCCATCCAGACAGTGTTATCCAGGTTAATCCAGGTTAAGCATCTTTGCTACAGGATACATTGGCAGTGCCTCACCTGAGAATTGAACCTTTGCGAGCCCAGTTGGCTAACCGTTACTCTACTCTACTGCCCACATGACTGTCCACACCGAGCAGTAACACTGAGCGTTAACACAGTGATAACACTAACTCACACAAACAGTTCACACTGAGTAATCTGCCTCTCACCGGTCTCTGGCCTTGCCGACCCGGTGCTTTGGGGGCACTGGTAAGGACAGGGGCCAGAGGCGCCCATTCCAAAATCTCCTGGGGAGGGATGCAGGGTCTTACTGTCGCCATGGCCACCAGAATCCGTCTCCACAACGATTGGGGGCAGGATGTTGAGACCCATCATGATATCGTCCAGGAGCTTTTCAATCTGCTCGTCCATATCCTCTGGGATGGACGGTGCTGGGGGCAGGGGCACAGGGCTGTGGGCGGGGTTGAGGGGCAGAAGCGGGTGGGGTTTGTGGGGAGGGGGTGAGGTCACGGTGGAAGGAGGGTTGAGTGACAGGTCTCTGAATAACCGCTGGGGGACGGCGGTGCCCATGGAGAGCCCCCTCTGCCTCTTCACAACCGGGAGACCATCCTGGGGGGGGGGGGGGGGAGTGAGAGACGGGGAGAGAGAGAGGGAGAGAGTGAGGGAGAAGGTAATAATGGACCTCAAAGTGGATACAAACTGCTTCTTTACCAATAGCAGTATGTTGAGTGAAAGACTGGCTGGCTTTCTATTGATTTTTCAAAATTTATTTTAAAAAATTAGTTTCTGATCCCCCCCCCCCCCCCCCCCCCCATTTTGGTATCCAATTGTATCCTGCTGCGATTAAATTCCATGCGTACTGCTGAGAATTTGCTGCTAAACAACCCTGTCGGCCGGCGGTAGGAAGGAGGGCGCCGCGTCTTTTCCAAGGCGTGACTCCTCGTGCTCTTAACCGTGACTCCAGTACTTTATGGAGCCGTTTTGTACACGAGGATTCTCCCCTGCAAAGTCCCGCCCCACACCCCGGGAACGGCCGCCCAATTTGCCGCTCCCTCAAGGCACTGGCCACGCTCAGACCTGGCAGGACCCGGGTCCTCGGTGAGCAAAGGCTAATGCTTTAGCTAATGCTAATGCTTTACCCCTGCGCTCGGCTTTCTACTGATTTTAACTGCAAGGTTCTTTTCGCTTGTGGTCGTTTATGGTCTTTATGGTTGTTTTTGGTTATTTATAGTCGTTTATGGTTGGTATAGGTCACACCCTACAATACAAGCACAGGAGGTGCTGCTCTATGCCGGCTGCTGGAGAATCTCTGTCAGACCGGGGCCCTGGCAGACCCCCACAGCACAAAGAAAACAAACATTTCAATTAAACAGAAAACACATAAAGATCCAGATGACTATAAATTACCATTTCACAAGAGGACATAGAACCGTAGTTACACCACTAGTGCTAAAAAACACTCACCAGGAAGCTGTAACTAATGAGCTGAAAAGAAACACACGCAGGGCATTCTACAGTCATGCAGTGCGAGGCCCACCCACCTTGTTCCGGGAGATTCTGCCGAATGTGGCCGGGTTTTGTCGCCGCCTCAGGCACCTCCCCCTGGGGGTAGAAGCCACGCCTTCCTCCCGCACGCTGACGATCTCCCAGAGCTCGCTTTTGGACTGGCGTCTCAGTCTGATCTTGATGGATATCTGTCGATCCCTCTGCCTGGCCCGCAGGCCGGCGGCCACGCCCCTTCCCTGGCTCCTACCCTTCATCCCGCTGCTCCTCATCCTCCCCACCTTTCCCTCCTCAATCGAGCTGGGGTTCATGCCCTGACTACGAGTACGCCCCCGCTTGCTCGAACCCCGCCCAGCCCCGCCCTCCCTGACCAGAACTGTCCCACCTCTGGACTCCCTGTCTGCTGAGGGAAGCGAATCAGGTCCCACATGAGTTGCACCAACAACAGCGGGGCCACTGGTGTCAGCCGGGGAGGGGGCAACAGAACCTGGACCAGAGGCAAGAGCAGCCAGAGCAGAGGCACAGCCCATGGGTGGGGCTGCTGCCATGACATCATCACCATGCGCCACAGTACAGACAGCAGGCTGGGGAATCTCCATGGCAACAGCAGCAGGGGCCTCACCTCCCTTTGCTGGCGAGACGCCAGCCAGCCCGGGAGCCGCAGACGACGACAGAGTGAAATAGTCATCGCCGCCCCCAGACGGCATTGTGGGACAGGGGGTGTGGCTAGCTGGGGGTCTGGGGGGAGTGCGGCCCAGAGTGGGGCGGAATGGCGAGGTCATCGCTAGGGAGTGAGGAGGTTCAGGGAAAACGAGGGGGCAAAGACCTGCGTCAGGCTTCACTGCGCAGTCTGTCTGCGTGCCCCTGTCTGTGCCCGGCCCTTCCTCCCCCTCTCCTCTCCTCCGTTCCTCCCCCTCTTCCTGGCTCCTCTCCTCCAGAAGGCCCTGGATTCCCAGGCAGGCTGCAGCCTGGAGCAGCTGCTCCCTCTGGGCCGGGGACTCGCCCTCCAGCCGGCCCGAGTACAGGAAGCCCACCAGCCGCAGCAGTGGCTCCGCCCCCACAGCCTGCAGCTCCAGCAGCCGGCTCCGCCCCGCAGGAGGGGCGGGGCCACTGCACAGGACCTGCCCCAGGGCGGGGCTCAGAGCCGCTAACACACAGCTATGGGCTGGAACCGATATGCCTGATAGACAGTGAGAGACAGAGGGAGATAGGAGAGGGATGGAGGGGGAGAGGGGGTGAGAGAGAGGGAGGGGAAGAGGGGGTGAGAGGGATGGAGGGGGTGAGAGAGAGGGAGGGGAAGAGGGATGGAGAGAGGGAGGGGGTGACTGATGCTGTACAGATTACTCTTATTGCGTGTGAGATGCGAGATTGAGTCGAGGCCCAGATTACTCACCGTCAGCCTGCAGCACAGTGTCGCAAAACAGACTACACCGCTGCTGCCTCTGCAGCTCACACAGGAGCTGCTGCTCGAATCCATCCCGCCGCCACAGCCACATGGCCACCTTACCGCTAGTGCACACGCGCTGGAGACACTCAGCTCTGCGGGAGTTTCATGTACATCACATTACACCTTTTATCTTATCCAAAAGCAAAATAGACTCATCACATTTTTACATGCAATCCATTTATAACAGCTGGATATTTACTGTAAAATGGCAGCACCCCAAGCTGGTTATCAAACATACAACCAATGAACTGCAACTTCAGTCCAGTTCCTCCATCTCAGAACCACATGCAGCTGGTTGGCATGTTGGTATGGTGGGCTATTTAACAAACCTAGCTCCCGTTAGCCTGCTTGTTAGAGATCCTTTTCTGCCAAATGGTTTGTATGGCCAGGGGCTGCATTAGTAACAACCCCAACCTGTTATTGGATTCACAGTGCTCCAACTCTATGGACACTCGTGCCAGCAACAACTAGCAACCATAATGAACAAAACTGATAGAAACTTTCACCAGCCAGCCATTTTATTAGGCTAACATGATTTATGGGCTGCAACATTAGATGGCAAGACGGTGATAATGTTGTGAGAACAAGACTAGCTGAAGTAATTCTGTTATAAAGGTTGAAGCAGGCTTAATGGTTTGAGGAAGATCAGTTTACTAGGTTTAAAGCTATAAGTTAACTAATCATTTTAATAACACTAGCAACTCATACATTTTTTGCACGTTAGACAATGTGCAAGGAGCTGTGAGCTGTTCACAGTATTGGAGATACAGTAACTTTACTAATAGTTTATCCTCCACGAAAACTCAGTCACAAAAATGAATAACGTTAAAATATTACTGAACTGATTAAAATACATGCATTACGCAGAAAGAAGCGGGAAGCTAAGGCTGAATGTGAATGTGTAAACACTTAGTCTAACACAGCCCGAAGATTAAAGATCCTGATATGAAATTATAATTAAATTACTTAATTGTTTGTATTTTGTGACTGACGGCGACCTCGCAGATCTTCTCCACATTTCGCCATAACAGGCCGAACGGGTTTCTAGCTGAGCTCGCCCCGGCCCCGGCCCCAGCAACGTCTGCTAAGCTGTAGGTGCTGGAAACAGGACACACAAACACACTCAATAAGACTTGTGTCCTGTGTCGAGCATAGACTCTTACACTAATGTAATGTAACGTTAATGTGTGGGTACGCGCCATCTCTCGGACTGCTACACGCTAACTAGCTTCATACCTTTTATTTATTTATTTATTTTTACTAGCTTCATACCTAGCTGTTTAGCTAATGTTAGCGAACGGGCAACAACTGTGAAGGTGAAAATGGGTGAATTGTGTTTTTGACCGTGCTTGCTCATTGCTATTTTGTATCAACAAGATGTGAGTTCGTAAATCTGGTCCAAACAAAGCAAAACTCCCGCCAGAACTGCTAATGTTACTGCAGCACATCAACGGAATGAAACCAAAATCAGACTCTGATCCTATTTTAACAAGATTTTAGTTGCTCAAAACTGGTAGCACACGAAGGGGTTTAAGCTGTGTTACTTTGGGTAACTTACCCGCCGGTAATATAAATCCAGATAATGGCACACACACTCGTAGCTATCCAACACAACCCGTGCTGTAGCTATGACGCTCGCTAAGCATGGTAGCAGCTATGCTAGAAATTTCTGATCGCTTGTGGCTGACCTCGCATGGCTAACTTGCTAAACAAGCTAAATTCCAGCCTATGGGCCCAGCTCGCAGGCCTTGAATGGAAAACACAGAGCTGGTTAACCAACACGCGACAGAAACCGTTCGCTAGTGACAGGGAAACAGCTATGCTAGCAGGATAACCAGCTACAATGGGCAGTACAACCAGTTGTAAGATGTGCACCTGCTTACCTTTGGCAAGTTCGCTTAAAGTTGTTGTTACACAAAAGGTCTTTGTGGAAGCAGATTTAGCTAAGAAGATAAACTAACAAATGTTTTCAGAACGTATTCTTGCGGCTATGTTTTTATTTATTCATTTTTTACAAACAACGATGCTATAGCAGGCTGCCGTATACACACGTTAACGTCAACCACTGAGAGCGATCAGAAGTAGAGGGATATTGGGAAACTGCTCGCCGTTAAAGGCCATTCCGGCTCTTTTTCGGGCGACAGTTGCACACCTGGAAGGTCACAATAAAATGTCTGACCTTTGCTGTTTGATCCACAATGGCGGCATCACGCATAATTACCTCGACACTTCAATGTTACTTAGCTCAATTTTTATACAGTCTATATGACTCAATTACATAGAGAAAACCGGATTAAAAAATATCCAGTAGCCTAACGAACGTAGGCTATATTGCACGCCAATTTTTAATCAGCAAAACTGAAGGTGTTCGAGTAGTAATTAGGTGTTGATTTTAAAGAATCTGAAATATTTTAAAATACAAGCCAAGATTAGTAGCCTACCGCGTATCTTAGGCTAACTGATAAGGATTATAATTGAGGCTAACTGGAGTAAATTTATTTTTCATATCGCAGAGGCTTCTGGCTTTTCCGCCCCACCCTAAATTCTGCGACCAATTCAGACCCAATAAACCAGGCATGGAGAGCAAATTAAATCAATTCAATTCATTACACCATGTAAATTAAGTTACAGAAACCCCGCCGCTCTCCAAGGCACTAGATGGGGATACCTTGTGTAAAAGTTATAAAAAGGTAAAGTTGTGTGGGTCACACACCCATAAAAAAAAACAGTTGAATTAAGTTAACTGAAAATCAATTTCCTGATATAGGACTACATCACAGATGATGGGCATGGAACGTTTGCAAGTTAGTGTCGATAAGTTGAAATCAGACTGTTGTCCATCGGGACTTGCTGCCTTGATAGACTGAACAATCTTAATATATAAAAATTCACAGAAATATTCAAGCAGCGTGTGGCTAACTAAGCACAATGATCATCTGGAATGCGAGCCAGCCAGTCGGTTTGTCCGTCTTGTAATAGTGTTCGGCGTGACTAAATTAAATCCCATTCTGGCACGTAGAAGCACCGTGTACAATAGCAATAAGGTCATAATATACGTAGGTACATATGGAAATATATATTCGTCTTATCCTATTTGCCTTTTCATGACCATCTATTATTGCTAAATGTAGATGGGCAAAAAAAACATAACATTTATTCTGAACAAAAAAAATCAATTGGGTCAATTGCAAGCATGTTTACCTGGGGTTTAAACCTCAGGTTAAACACACACACTGCAACTGACCCAATGATTCCCATTGAAAACAGACCATTTCCTTGGTGTAATTTTGTAGTGCTGTGAAATGTGTAAAATCCTCCCTGTTGTCGGGGCTCCTCCCCTCAACTGCGAGATGGATGTGCCCTATAGTGTCACAGCTGAGATGTGGAACCTTCACCTGGCGGCCAGGTATTTAAATTCTCCTTTATTGTTTGTAAGGATGGGATCAGATATCCCTCTCTGTGCAGCACAAGTCAAACTGTCACAGATTTTGAGCAAAACAAACACTGATGGATCTTAACCTTCCTATTAGGTTACCATTTTACTGCCACATAATGATGAGGTTAATACATGGATACCCTCAATTAACCATCAGTAACTACATAACACTTACCACTGCAACGTCCAACGAATCACATAACACCTCACAGAACACAAACATGTCAACATAAACGGGCATAAGCCGAATGCTTGCATTAGTTATGTTTTTTTAATTATTACTGGAACACTGAATATCTCAGGGTAAAGCTATCACCACACACCACAGCCTACAACTTAAACATTGGCTGACACACACACACACACACACACACACACACACACACACACACACACACACACACACACACACACACACACACACACACACACACACACACACACACACACACACACACAGAAATCACAGCAGTCTGCTCTGAAAAAAAAAGATTTTTTTATTAAAAAACAGTATTGCTAGTTACATATTTCAGTGAAAGAAATGTGCAACTTAAGGCAAAGAGATGCTTTTTCTTTATGACTTAAAGTGCCCTCCACTATTATTGGCACCCCTGGTAAAGATGAGTAAAAAGGGTTATAAAACATTCACCGTTTGGTGAATTAGCTTAATCTCACACTGAAAAAATTAGAAAAATCCACCCTTTAATAGAAGTAAATCTATTATGAGAAAAAAAAATCCTATATATATTAAAAAAAAATAAATAAATACTATAACGTCTCTGCATTTGAATGGATCTTTATTGTAATTGGGGGCTGGGACTAGATTTAGCTGTAAATTATGCTGGAACAGTATGGAATACATGGTTGGTAAAATGGCTGTAAGTCATCAAGGGTCTGAGGTATCAAACGAGCCTCAAACCATCACTCTGCTGCCAGATATGCAGTAGATATGGATGGATCACTTTAAGGGTTGTTTCTCCTGACAAATTTTCCTATTGAACTCTATAGAAAAATAAGTCAGGACAAGAAACCCTTCAAGTTATCCATCCATATCTACTGTATTTCTGGCAGCAGAGTGATGATTTAAGGCTTGTTTGATACCTCAGACCCTTGACGACTTAGAGCCATTTAACCAACCATGTGTTCCATACTCTTCCAGCATAATTTACAGCTAGTCCCACCCCCCAATTCCCATAGAGATCCATTCAAATGCAGAGATGTTATAGTATTGCTTGTAAGAGTACCATAAAATAAGATATCAAGAGTCTTTTGATGTTGTTGGGTCAGACATCAGGAAGTCATGGCATGCAAAGGATATGCCACCAAATATAAAAAATGATTACTTTATTCTATATATAAATGCAGGGGTGCCAATAATTGTGGCACACCTGGTTTTGTCAAAAATAATAATTTCTTGAGGGATTTTTTTCCTCATAATAAATTTACTTCAATTAAAGGATGGATTTTTCTCATTTTTTTCAGTGTGAGATTAAGCTAATTCACCAAACGGTGAATTTTTCATAAAACCTTTTTACTCATCTTTACCAGGGGTGCCAATAATAGTGGAGGGCACTGTAACTATTAATTAGTGTTATAATGGCTGAGCAGGTGAGCATCTGAAACAAGGCAGTGGCCTCCGTTTAAAGAAATCATCCATACATGTTCAGAATTAAAAGAAAAATTATAATTAAAAAACTGATTGCATAAGCATTTAGCAACCACACCCTCAAAAAAATGTATCCCCAAATCTTAAGACAATATATATATATAAAAAAATACATAAAAACCCAACGAAAAAAAACAAAATTAAAAAGGATTTTCTTTTCATATAAAGTTATATGTGCTTAATTCTTTTTCTCATAAAAAAAAAATTATAAAAAAAAAAAAAGAGATCAGGTCTATGCTCCCAATCGCTCCTGAACATAAAATTTCTCCCAAATTTAAAATCAGTAAGAAAGGCACCCACTATAGCCCCGCCCCCTCCTCAGTTCCTCCAATGGCCTTTGAGCCCGTTCTGTACACTCTGCTTTTCAACCAACAGCCACACTCTAGCGCTCAGAGGCAGCCAATCATATCAAGCACAGAAGGTGCTGCCATGCATTCTTGCACACACCTTTAAGTAAACGGCCTCAGGAGCTAACGAACCAATCACCAGGCAAATGAGCTGTGCATTCAAGGTAGGATTTAAAGAAAGTAGTCAGGGGTGGGGAATCTGTGTGTGGGGTGGAGCTGAGGTGTGTGTGGGGTGGAGCTGAGGTGTGTGTGGGGTGGAGCTGAGGTGTGTGTGGGGCGGAGCCGGGGTGTGTGTGTGGGGCGGAGCCGGGGTGTGTGTGGGGGGCGGAGCCGAGCAGTGTGTGGGGGGTGGAACTGAGATGTGTGTGTGACACCACACACACAAACTAACCCTAACACACACCTTTCTGCAAAACGTATCACTACAGTAATGTCCATAGTTATGAGACCAAAGGCAACAGACCCCACGAGTATTGACAGATACCCTGGTCTCTACGCATACAGTCTCTCCTATCCTGGATGCACGGAAAAGGCGAGAACCTTGGAACCATTGTACACAGAACCCTCAGAGCAGAACAAAAATTGGAAAAGTGATTAATAATCTGTGGCCATGTTAGTTAGGATTGAACAGGACCCCTGAAGCCCTCTAAAATAGCACACAAAGCCCAGTGAGCCAAGATAAAGCAGGTGCTATCATTCGACATAAATACATAAACGCACAATTATTCTATTAATCTCACCTGTACAGTACAAACCACGCCCAACCACACCCGCAATCACCCTGAAAATCAGGCTCCCAGTCCCTACAACGCAGGTCCAAAACATCCCAGTCCCTACAACGCAGGTCCAAAACATCCCAGTCCCTACAACGCAGGTCCAACACATCCCAGTCCCTACAACGCAGGTCCAACACATCCCAGTCCCTACAACGCAGGTCCAAAACATCCCAGTACCTACAACGCAGGTCCAAAACATCCCAGTCCCTACAACGCAGGTCCAAAACATCCCAGTCCCTACAACGCAGGTCCAACACATCCCAGTCCCTACAACGCAGGTCCAAAACATCCCAGTCCCTACAACGCAGGTCCAAAACATCCCAGTCCCTACAACGCAGGTCCAAAACATCCCAGTCCCTACAACGCAGGTCCAACACATCCCAGTCCCTACAACGCAGGTCCAACACATCCCAGTCCCTACAACGCAGGTCCAAAACATCCCAGTCCCTACAACGCAGGTCCAACACATCCCAGTCCCTACAACGCAGGTCCAAAACATCCCAGTCCCTACAACGCAGGTCCAAAACATCCCAGTCCCTACAACGCAGGTCCAACACATCCCAGTCCCTACAACGCAGGTCCAACACATCCCAGTCCCTACAACGCAGGTCCAACACATCCCAGTCCCTACAACGCAGGTCCAAAACATCCCAGTCCCTACAACGCAGGTCCAACACATCCCAGTCCCTACAACGCAGGTCCAACACATCCCAGTCCCTACAACGCAGGTCCAAAACATCCCAGTCCCTACAACGCAGGTCCAAAACATCCCAGTCCCTACAACGCAGGTCCAAAACATCCCAGTCCCTACAACGCAGGTCCAAAACATTCATATGTAGATTTTCAAACTAAACCTGAGGCTACAGAGGCTTTGAAAGGATCATGCTCAGCATTAACTAAAGGCTCATGAGTTTTTACAGATAAGAGTGGGACTGTTCACAGATCTGAGGTGCAGACAGGAGGGGGGAGAGAAAGCAAAAGAGGAAGATGATGGAAAGGAGAGAAGAGTATGATGAAGGTGGAGAGGATCTAAGCTCATGAAACTAATGCACTATAAATCACCGTTTAAACAGGAAAGCTCTCTACCACAGACTCGTTCCATTTACATATTGCAGGGGCCACATTCATATTTACAGGAAAAGGGTCCGGAGCAGACCGCCAGTGAGCTGCAGCGCGGCTCCACTGCAGCTGGCTGTGGGTGGGAGGGAATAATGAGGATGACATCACAGCAGTAGGATATGCCTCCTTGTGGAGAGCCGTCAGTCCAAATCATTACCACATCAGCAGTACTTATGATTGTCAGAAAGTGAGTACTTTTTGAGGAAAGAGCCTTGAATTAAAGATGGAGATTGTACTCTGTTTATAGGGCCTAAGGGTCTGAACACTGGCCTGGCGCAGTACTCCACTGACCAGAGGAGACCGACCTTACAGCTGTGCATTTGGGTTGGGGAGATGGGTCAGTGGGCCCCCCTGATCCTAGAGGAGAGACCTCGCAGCTGCAAATTGGGCTGTGGTCTCTGGGAAGTCTCTCCAGTGGGGGTGTGGTCTCTGGGAAGTCTCTCCAGTGGGGGTGTAGTCTCTGGGAAGTCTCTCCAGTGGGGGTGTAGTCTCTGGGAAGTCTCTCCAGTGGGGGTGTAGTCTCTGGGCGGTCTCTCCTGTGGGGGGGTGTAGTCTCTGGGCGGTCTCTCCTGTGGGGGGGGGGGGGGTGTAGTCTCTGGGCGGTCTCTCCAGTGGGTCAGCAGGGGCAGGCGGCAGGCTGGTCTCTCTGAGTGATGCAGACGATCAGTTTTTCTGTACGAGCAGCAGGAGGAGAAGAGGGGGTGAGTTAAAACCGGGGCCTGGAGGCGGGGGGCTGTACAGCTCACATGCAATCAGGGGGAGGGACACTCAAACAGCACAGAGCAGACTGACCAATCAGAGAGAGAGGGGGGACGGCACTAACACAAACAGATACACACACCAGAGCATGCAGACACGTACCACACGGTGACATGCAGTGTGTGTGGGGGGTTATTAGGGCTAACCATCATATGAGTCGACCAGAGGCAACGGGCCCAACCTGCCCCCATATAAATCCCCCTGAGAGAGAGAGAGAGAGAGAGAGAGAGAGAGGAAGATGGAGGGAGAGACGGAGAGGCAGATGGAGGGAGAGACGAAGAGGCAGATGGAGGGAGAGACGGGGAGGCAGATGGAGGGAGAGACGGAGAGGTCAGTGGACGGAAGACAGAGAGAGAAAGAGAGAGAAAGGAGGAAGGAGTGAGTTAGTGAGCGATCCCCATCCCTTCAAAGACTCAGACAGAGCAGTGTGACATTAAGGAGGTACATCAGCAGTACACAGCAGGGCAGCTGTGTGTGTGTGCGTGCGTGTGAAAGAGTGAGTGTGTGTCTGTACGTGAGTGAGTGAGTGTGTGTGTGTCTGTACGTGAGTGAGTGAGTGTGTGTGTGTCTGTACGTGAGTGAGTGAGTGTGTGTGTCTGTACGTGAGTGAGTGAGTAAGTGAGTGAGAGTGAGTGTGTGAGGGCTACAGGCTCTCAAGACCCACCTCTTCAAACTGGCTTTCCCCTGTTAAACATCCTCCCCTCTATCCCATGACTCAAATTTTAAATTATACTCCTTCTTTTTTATCTGTCTTATTTATTTTATTTTTTATTTTATTAATTTTATTAATTACCTATTAATGATTTTACTGTGTGTGTAATTTTAAACTGTAAAGCGCTTTGAGTATTTAGAAAAGCGCTATAAAAACGGAATGTTTTATTATTATTATTGTGTGTGTGTGTGTGTGTGTGTGTGTGTGTGTGTGTGTGTGTGTGTGTGTGTGAGTGCGTGAGTGTGTGTTACCTGTACAGCATCTCTGTCTGCCATGTCCAGAGAATTGTCTAGAGTATTTCTCCTCTCTCTGGGGTCTATTGTGGAGTACGCATCTGCAACATAGACCATATATCAACAATGCGTGCACGCACACGCACGCACGCACGCACGCACGCACACGCTATGGAGACCCATACGTCTCATAATGCGTGCGCAACTATCGACTGAACGTGTCACACACACCTGCTTTGATGCCTGTGCAGCAAAGCAACGCCTGACCTGTCATGTAATTTCCCCATTGACTTATAACGGTCACGCGTGCACGCGCACGTTCACGCGTAATGACTGTTGCGCACCACGTAATCTAATTATGGAGACCCATCAATGTCAAAAATAACGAACACATGCGCAGCAACGTGTGTGTGCCTGCGTGATTAACTTGGTAAATTTTGGTACGGGTGCGTGCGTGTGTGCGTTGTTACGTGCGCATTGTATTTCACGCGTGACAAGATGATGCGTACTGCACTCAAAGCGTGTACACGTTCGTCTGTCACTGTTAGAGAAATTTTGTTATGCGTTCACACACACACCCGTTCGCATTTTTTGATGCTACGCAACCGGAGGTTTTATGGAGACCCATACGTCTCATAATGCGCAGCATCCGCGTACATGAACGCCTCGCATGAGCTATGTCTGGTACCGTGTTTCTCGGTTACAACAGCAGAATGGTATCTCATTAGTATGCACAAGCTAGGGCTGTGATAGGCCGAAAACATCACGTGTGAGGGTAGTAGGATATGACGTCACTCGCCCCACTGCTTTTATTGGCAAGACACGCCCTGCATAGCATTCAAGCGCTAGGATTGGCCAGGCGTCCATGCTCACACCTCGGGGTAAAGACGTGGTTCGAAGAGAGCACACAAATCGGAATGTACTACAAAGTCATAACCAAGATATATGTCGAATTCAAAGACCCCCTGGTTTTTGTGAGTTTGTGATTCCCATACCCCACCCACAACCCCTAAACATAACCTCACAGGAGTTCACGTAACTCGGGCTCATGCCCGAACTGTTAAGATAGTGCCATTTCCGGCACCCTGTTTCTCGGTTACAACAGTAAAGGTGTAGAATATTGGTGACTAATCAGGCTTTCCAACGATATAAAATACAATACCAATTGGTATTATTAAAGGGGAGGAATAATCGACCGAAATAACGTTTCCAAACTTTTTTTGAGGAGTTTAGTAAGCCGTGAAGTTTCGTGGGCTTGCCAACTTTATATATTTATATATTTATATATAATAATATAATATAATTTATATATTTAAATAAATGTAAAGTGTATCTAGGCTACTAACTTTTGTGTCCGTCTTTTGAATTACATCTAATAATAGATAAATACAAATATATATAATTTAAATGTCTGTATTGAATTGTATTATTGGCTCACTAGCACCATCTACTGGGATGAAAGTGGAACAAAAGTCATATAATCAAATGGAAGCGAACTATGCGAGGCGTTCATGTACGCGGATTGCTGCGCATTATGAGACGTATGGGTCTCCATAAAACTTCCGGTTGCGTAGCATCAAAAAATGCGAACGGGTGTGTGTGTGAACGCATAACAAAATTTCTCTAACAGTGACAGACGAACGTGTACACGCTTTGAGTGCAGTACGCATCATCTTGTCACGCGTGAAATACAATGCGCACGTAACAACGCACACACGCACGCACGCGTAGCAAAATTACCAAGTTAATCACGCAGGCACACACACACACACACACACACACACACACACACACACACACACACACACACACACACACACACACACACACACACACACACACACACACACACACACACACACACACACACACACACAAAGCCTCACCTGGTCCCAAATCATTCAGAGGGATCATGTCAGCCTCTCTGTCCATCTTCTCTCCTACAGACAGATAGACAGACAGCATTAGATATGCATTTGCTTTAGAAACATCCTGGGAGCCAGGTCGGAGATATCGACGCCATCATAAAGTTTCCATATTTCCTATTCAGAATCACAACTCTTGACCGGAAGGTCAAGCATGAGAGAGAGGGGGGTAGTGGGTATTATAAATCAAGCATGAGAGGGGGGGGGGGGGGGGGGGGGGGGGGGGGTAGTGGGTATTATATATAAAGCATGAGAGAGAGGGGGGGGTAGTGGGTATTATATATAAAGCATGAGAGAGAGGGGGGGTAGTGGGTATTATAAATAAAGCATGAGAGAGGGGGGGGGGTAGTGGGTATTATAAATAAAGCATGAGAGGGGGGGGGGGGTAGTGGGTATTATATATAAAGCATGAGAGAGAGGGGGGGGTAGTGGGTATTATATATAAAGCATGAGAGAGGGGGGGTAGTGGGTATTATATATAAAGCATGAGAGGGGGGGGTAGTGGGTATTATATATAAAGCATGAGAGAGAGGGGGGTAGTGGGTATTATATATAAAGCATGAGAGGGGGGGGGGGTAGTGGGTATTATATTTAAAGCATGAGAGAGGGGAGGGGTAGTGGGTATTATATATAAAGCATGAGAGAGAGGGGGGTAGTGCGTATTATATATAAAGCATGAGAGAGAGGGGGGGTAGTGGGTATTATATATAAAGCATGAGAGAGAGGGGGGGGTAGTGGGTGTTATATATAAAGCATGAGAGAGGGGGGGGGGGGGTAGTGGGTATTATATATAAAGCATGGGGGGGGGGGTAGTGCGTATTATATATAAAGCATGAGAGAGGGGGGGGGGTAGTGGGTATTATATATAAAGCATGAGAGAGAGGGGGGGTAGTGGGTATTATATATAAAGCATGAGAGAGAGGGGGGTAGTGGGTATTATATATAAAGCATGAGAGAGGGGGGGTAGTGGGTATTATATATAAAGCATGAGAGAGAGGGGGGGGGGTAGTGGGTATTATATATAAAGCATGAGAGAGAGGGGGGGGTAGTGGGTATTATATGTAAAGCATGAGAGAGGGGGATAGTGCGTTTTATATATAAAGCATGAGAGAGAGGGGGGGGGTAGTGAGTATTATATATAAAGCATGAGAGAGAGGGGGGGGGTAGTGGGTATTATATTTAAAGCATGAGAGAGGGGGGGGGGTAGTGCGTATTATATATAAAGCATGAGAGAGAGGGGGGGGGTAGTGGGTATTATATATAAAGCATGAGAGAGAGGGGGGGGTAGTGGGTATTATATATAAAGCATGAGAGAGGGGGGGGTAGTGGGTATTATATATAAAGCATGAGAGAGGGGGGGGTAGTGGGTATTATATATAAAGCATGAGAGAGGGAGGGTAGTGCGTATTATATATAAAGCATGAGAGAGAGGGAGGTAGTGGGTATTATATATAAAGCATGAGAGAGAGGGGGGTAGTGCGTATTATATATAAAGCATGAGAGAGGGGGGGTAGTGGGTATTATATATAAAGCATGAGAGAGAGGGGGGGGTAGTGGGTATTATATATAAAGCATGAGAGAGAGGGGGGGGTAGTGGGTATTATATATAAAGCATGAGAGAGAGGGGGTAGTGGGTATTATATATAAAGAATGAGAGAGGGGGGGTAGTGGGTATTATATATAAAGCACGAGAGAGGGGGGGGGGGTAGTGGGTATTATATATAAAGCATGAGAGAGAGGGGGGGTAGTGGGTATTATATATAAAGCATGAGAGAGAGGGGGGTAGTGGGTATTATATATAAAGCATGAGAGAGGGGGGGGGGTAGTGGGTATTACATATAAAGCATGAGAGAGAGGAGGGGGTAGTGGGTATTATATATAAAGCATGAGAGAGAGGGGGGGTAGTGGGTATTATATATAAAGCATGAGAGAGAGGGGGGGGTAGTGGGTATTATATATAAAGCATGAGAGAGGGGGGGGGGGGTAGTGGGTATTATATATAAAGCATGAGAGAGAGGGGGGTTGTGGGTATTATATATAAAGCATGAGAGAGGGGGGGGTAGTGGGTATTATATATAAAGCATGAGAGAGAGGGGGGGGTAGTGGGTATTATATATAAAGCATGAGAGAGGGGGGGGGTAGTGGGTATTATATATAAAGCATGAGAGAGAGGGGGGTTGTGGGTATTATATATAAAGCATGAGAGAGGGGGGTAGTGCGTATTATATATAAAGCATGAGAGAGGGGGGGGGGGGTAGTGGGTATTATATATAAAGCATGAGAGAGAGGGGGGTAGTGGGTATTATATATAAAGAATGAGAGAGAGGGGGGTTGTGGGTATTATATATAAAGCATGAGAGAGAGGGGGTAGTGGGTATTTTCGAGCACACCCGGATGACAGTGTAACACAGTAACAAGCAAAACCCCAGATACTGACACACCATTTATATAATAGGCCTCTCTCACGTTTCCGGGTAGACAACCCGGAAGGGGTGAATACTTTTTTCCGGTCGCTTCGTTCGCTGTGGTTCTGCCCACTGAACTGTGGTTCTGCCAAAGCCCATACAGAGAGAAAACTTACTATACGATCTCTGGTTCTGCTTTTATCTTCATTGCAAATTGCTGCGTTCAGAAGCAACACCGCTTACAGTGTTTCTCGCTGCTCCATCTCCAAGAGAAAATAACCCAGACATAAGGTAGTTTTATAGAAACGTGGAAGCTATAATTTATAGCTTCCACGTTTCTGTCAGTAGTGCTCCAGGATCAGCCATGTCTAGGGGCATGCCCGCTAGCAAACAAGCAAAAGGTTTTTATCAGAGCTGCGCTTAAACTAAGCTACCAAGCTAACGTTTGAGTGGTGGATTGCAATAAAGACGCTTTCGTTTGCCAACTTACTCGCTACTAGTAAAAATTAGCTTAGCTTCTGTTGCTAACATTAGTTAAAAGTAGGAGCCATTAGTTAAAACTCACCGCGCTCCATGAGGGGCAGGGTGCTGTCCTCGTACGCTCCGTTGCTGCGGGGCGCTGTCGACGGGTTCAGGTTCACCATGAAATCAGTCTTTTTCCAGCCGTCTTTCTCCAGCGTCTTCCGGAGCTCCTTAAACCCCCAAACTGTCTGCAGAACCTGCCCCGCCCCGCGAACCTCACGCTCAGACCGGTTCCTGCAGGAACAGTGTTAGACCGTTACACGCATGTACGCACGCACACAAAAACACGCCCCCATCTGCAGCACCTCTCTCGCTCCTCAAACCTCTGCTTTGACTGCTTACTGCATGTTGTACTGTATAATGACTCCAGTTCCTGCATTTTGTGTCATTATCAGGTAATAACTGTAATAACTGACCCGTCCTTGTTGATGAGCACCAGTCTCTCGATGCCCTGCGCGGTGCGGAGCGTCTTGGCGGCGTCCACGCTGGAGCCCAGCACCTCGGCCAGCGTGCTGAGCACAGACACCACCGTCTCCTCAGACAGCGCTCGCGGCGGCTGCTGCTGTCCCACTGCCGGCAGGTTAGCCACGAAGTTGGGCACGGCGTGCTTCCCTGCAGCGAGAGAACAGCGCTAACGCACCGCAGCTATGCGTGTATACACCGCGCAACTAAAGCTGTACAACTATACATACAGTGTAGGCTCGTTCAGACCCTTGATGACTTAGCCATTTAGCCAACCATGTGATCCATACCATTTCAGTGTAATTTACAGCTTAATCTAGCCCACACCCCCCAATTCCCATAGAGATCCATTCAAATGCAGAGGAGGGCACGGTGTATATAAAGGGCTACAATTGCTACACGGTTCAGCCGATATGGATGTAAAAACCCTCACATTAAAGCTGAAAGTCTGCACTTTAACCTCATAGTCACTGTTCCATTTGAAATCCAATGTTCTGGAGTACATAGCCAAAACAACAAAAATTGTGTCACTGCCCAAATACTATCCATCCCCACTGTATACTTACACATGGTTACCAGCCCGACCGATATGGGATTTTTGAACCAATGCCGATACCGATTTTAGAGGGGGGGGGGGGGGGCTTCACCGATTACCAATATGGCAGCCAATAAAGAGTTTTTTTTAGCTGGAATGACAATAGACCTTTTCTAGCACCGATATGACTATGCAAAGGTACTCGGAAGGCTTCTTTCTGTTAAATAATGCCAGTTGCTAATTCTTGATATAACTGTACTGCCCCAGGCAGCCCGGTAAGAACTGAGACATCAGGTGGAAGTTGTTTTAATGTTCGCCACCACAACTAACACACTTCATATGTTCACTTCAGTGAGTAGTTATGGTGGTTCTACAGTAAATCAAATACATTACGTCTAGCACATAATAAAAGCAAAAGAATAAACAGTACAATAGAAATAAAGTTTGCACGCAATACAAAGCCGGAAATGGCAAGCATTACAATAAAAATGTACCGTCAAAAATGACTAATTCGCACCAAACACTAACATGTCGATTCGGACGTTAATAGAATTATCAGAGGACCAGTAGGTAATTTCAGCAGGAATTATTATTGACCTGCCCGGTAAAAATCACTGACATGGTCGTTCCGGACGGGAATAAAATTAGCCTACTGAATTACCCTTGTGAAACTAATCCCGCCCGGACAGGGCTTAATCAAAGCTTGGTTAAGCTCGCTAGCATTTGGTGGCCATAATATCACCATCTAGATTAAACAGATAACTGTGATAACACAAAATAATGTGCTATACATTTCCTGCATATACACATACAGCAAGTCGATACAACAGCGCACGTAAAAATCCGTATATATCGCAGACAACGCGAATGCGCTCTGACCATAAGAGGAGTTCAAGCTAGCAGCTTTAGCTATCCTGACAAGCTATGACATTTCTATAATTTTATTTATTTAATATATCTGCACTTAACTACAACGTATAAAAAACACTCCTGACAATAACTACTGAAACGGTAACATTACGTACAGTTGAATACACCCACATAACACCGCAAACGAAGTGAAACTTGTGAGTCTCTCGGACATGCATCCAGGCAAACTGAGATAAATGTTAGGAATGCTCTGAGCCTCTGATTGGCTGAGCTCAGCGTTAAAGGAGCACTCTGATTGGTAGGAATAAGTTACCATGAGTAAACAGAATTATGAGTTTAATACATGAGTTTAACTGAATTAAAGGGGAAGGCAGCCTTTTCACAATATCGGTCCCACATATCAGCCACATGTCATCCTTGACAACCGATACAGTTATGGTCCAGAAATGCAAATATCGGCCCGATATATCGGTCGGGCTCTATGTACTTACAACTACAACTATACATGTACTTACACACAGCTACAAATACACATATGTATTGAGGCACACACATGTAAATACACACGCAGACTCACCAAGCAGGTCCCTGTTCCTGGCGTCGATGGCGAGGTTCCTCAGGGCTCCAGACATGGCCCGCACCACGCGGGTCATTCCCATGTGTCAGGAGCTCCGTCATCATCGGCAAGCCTTTCTCCTGTCGTAGCATGGCGCGGATATAGCGCCCGTACTGAGAGAGACACACACACACACACTTTACTCACACTGAGAGACACACACACACACTTTACTCACACTGACACACACACACACACACACACACACACAACACACACACACACACACGCCTTTCTTCTGTTGCAGCATGGCGCGGATATAGCGCCCGTACTGAGAGAGACACACACACACACACACACACACACACACACACACACACACACACACACACACACACACACACACACACACACACACACACACACACACACACACACACACACACACACACACACACACACACGCCTTTCTTCTGTTGCAGCATGGCGCAGATGTAGCACCCGTAATGAGAGACACACACACACTACTGAGAGAAACACAAACTGAAGCTTCTGTGAGAGGTTAGCAGTCTTAGCGATGGCTTTTTGAGTCAGAGGGACCGTTATGTTCCCCCTAGTTCCCTGTGTTTTCCTGTCTTGTTTATTATAGTTTATAATAGTATTTAGAATAGAAGTGTAGTATTGCTGATTTACCCACAGCTTACTGTGAACTACAGTCAACGTTCATTACTAGGGATAGCTGCTACATTATGGGAAGGATGTGCTTTGTCTTGTCTTTTCTGTAGTGATCTTGATGATGTCTCTGTATGCACTTACTGTACGTCGCTTTGGATAAAAGCGTCTGCTAAATGAATGTAATGTAATGTAATGTTGAAATATCACAGATGCGGTAAGAGACTGGGAGATGGTAGGGTTGTGGTCAGACAGTGAGACTGTAGGATTACAGTCAGAGACAGGGGGGACAGTAGGGGTCAGACAGGCAGACGGTTGGGTTGCGGTCAGAGAGAGGGGGGCGGTAGGGGTCAGACAGGCAGACGGTTGGGGTTGCGGTCAGATGGAGACCGTAGGATTACGGTCAAACACACACAGACGGCAGGGTTGCGGTCACTCACGGTCCAGCGGCCAGCACACAGGTTCTGCACGGCTCCGGCTACAGCCTCCAGCACCACTGGGTTCTTACTCTCTTTCAGCAGGGAGGTGTACACACGCACCACTTCTGGCTGAAACAGGAGCTCAAACCCTGAGCAGGGGGAGGAGAGAGGAGAGAGGAGAGAGGAGAGAGGAGAGAGGAGAGAGGAGAAAGATCAGGAGACGCGTTAGGAGCTCAAATCCTGAGCAGGGGGGAGGAGGGAGGAGAGTGACCAGGAGACACATTAGGAGCTCAATCCTGAGCAGGGGGGAGGAGGGAGAAGAGACCAGGAGACGGGTTAGGAGCTCAAAACCCTGAGCAGGGGGAGGAGAGAGGAGAGACCAGGAGACGCATTAGGAGCTCAAATCCTGAGCAGGGGGAGGAGAGAGGAGAGACCAGGAGACGCGTTAGGAGCTCAAACCCTGAGCAGGGGGAGGAGAGAGGAGAGACCAGGAGACGCATAGGAGCTCAAATCCTGAGCAGGGGGGAGGAGGGAGGAGAGAGATCAGGAGACGCGTTAGGAGCTCAAATCCTGAGCAGGGGGGAGGAGGGAGGAGAGAGATCAGGAGACGCGTTAGGAGCTCAAATCTGAGCAGGGGGAGGAGAGAGGAGAGACCAGGAGACGCATTAGGAGCTCAAATCCTGAGCAGGGGAGGAGAGAGGAGAGACCAGGAGACGCATTAGGAGCTGCAAATCCTGAGCAGGGGGGAGGAGGGAGGAGAGACCAGGAGACCGGTTAGGAGCTCAGACCCTGAGCTGGGGGGAGGAGAGAGAGAGCAGGGAG
>CM056389.1:3489484-3496731 GCA_029718625.1 Synaphobranchus kaupii | reverse complement strand
GGGGAGGAGAGAGAGCAGGGAGATGTGCTGTTACCTTTGGCAGGTGTAGTTCTCTTTGGAATGTCAATCATATCCACAAAGGTGTCATCAGCCTCTCCCTTCCCTGAATACAACAGCAAACAGAGTAGAGACAACCAATCAGGTACAGCCAATCGGGAACAGCCAATCAGGCACAGTCAATCGGGAACAACCAATCAGACACAACCACAATACTACTGTATTTAACAGAATTACATGCTTCAGTGTAGAAAAATAAAGCAACAGACCGAATATGGCGGCCGAATAGATCTGTACATCCCAGAGAAAATTGTGCACAAGATCCTCCAATCAAAACAAGGCAGCTGATGTAACTACTGCAATTTAGACATCTATGCATTTATACATTACATACATCTCTGATCTTTGTACATCACTACTAACTCACACATGGGACAAAAAGCACACCTGCGTGTGGGCCCTTCTCACTCATTCCCCCTCTGCTTTCCAGAAAGACATCACCCAGGGGCACTGGGATTGGTCGGACAAGACCCATGGCAACACCGTGATTGGGTAATATAATCAGGCTTTCATCTCTGCCAATGGAAAGTGCATACATCATAGCTGTTCAAACTACCTGAGATTGCGATTGATTTGCATCAAAACTATAACACGTGCCAGCCAACTCCTTCACACCAGCTATACTTTTAATAAGTGTGCTAGCCAACAAGGTAGCTAGATAATTAGCAATGGTGAAATGGGTCAAAACCAAGCATACTAAGCTTCAGTAAATTGATGTGATCATCTCTGAAAATGAAATGGTGGGGTTATGATCTCTGGCACTGCATTATTCAGCAGGTATTCAGCTACATTTTTCATAATTAATATCCCGCTAGTGTTTGAGTGATCTGTATCCGCCTCCAGCGCAGGTAACCTGTCTGTATTATTCAATATGAGTTTGCCAGGTCACAAACAAATCCTGGAGGTGCTCAGGCCCAGGCTTGGCCCAGGCTTGGCCCAGGCTTGGCACAGGCTTGGCACAGGCTTGGCACAGTGCTGCCTACGCTAATTTGCAGGTAAATGGTGAACGTAGATAGAATAAACGGGCCGTTTTATTCATATGTGTTCTTGTGTTCTTACATAATATCTTAAAATGAACTGCAAGTAAATATATGGATATGAGGTGGGTCTGGCTACCTGGTTATTTAGCCAGACTTAGTGACTTCTTAAAGACTCAGTGGTCAGCAAACAGGCGCCATTTTATTTGCAGTGTGAGGACTGTCCGAATCCCTGGTGACAGTGCCTGTTATCTGAGCCGCAGCGGTTAAACATTTACGCTGCGCTTTACCGGGAAACAGACAAGCGCATTCACAAGGCCACCCGCCGCCATCCTACTCACATTTGGGCTTTTTCTGGAAGCAGGAAGGGGAAAGAGACCAGGTCTCACTGCACATCACATTCACATCACAGACAGACAGGGCTGTGCATGCACAGATAAAAGCAAAAACCACCTTACCTTTGGAAAACCATTCGTCTACCAGGAGAGAAGCCAGCAAGAGAGAGGAGAGGAGGGAAATTACATTTGGGGAAATTAACAGTAAATTAGGAGACAGAGACAGAAACAGAGAGAGAGAGATATTTTGAGATGAGAAATGGCCCAGACACCCAAGTGCCACCACCCTTTAAGCAACAGGCTGTATACACCACAAATGTGAACCCCAAAATCTCCAAAAACCACAGCTGCTGACAGCGCTTTGAGCCTCACACTCAATACAAGAAATGAACAGAGATTGGATTCATGATTGAAAAGAAACTGGCTAAATGTTGATCTTGAGAGCCCATCTCTGCAGCAGAAACTGCACATCAGCGCACACACCAGCAGGGGGCGCTGTGGGGGAGGGGAGGGCTGCTGCGTTCAGGGGGCGGGGCACACTGACCTTTGCCCTTGCGTGAGCTGAAGCAGCCAGTCTTCTGCGAGGAGCTGGGGGCGGGGCCCTGGTTTAGGGGTGCGGCCTCCTGGTAGCGCTCAAACCCTGGGATCTCACGATGAACATGAAAGGACAGGTTCCTCAGAAGACACACGCTGTTCTCTGTCAGCTGAGAGAGAGAGAGGGAGAGGGAGAGAGAGAGAGAGAGAGAGAGAGAGAGAGAGAGAGAGAGAGGGAGAGAGAGAGAGAGAGTGAGAGAGAGAGAGAGAGAGCAGGAGAGGGAGAGAGCGAGAGAGCAGGAGAGGGAGAGTGAGAGTGAGAGTGAGAGTGAGAGAGGGAGAGGGAGAGTGAGAGTGAGAGTGAGAGTGAGAGTGAGAGTGAGAGTGAGAGTGAGAGAGGGAGAGGGAGAGAGAGAGAGGGAGAGTGAGAGTGAGAGTGAGAGTGAGAGTGAGAGTGAGAGTGAGAGTGAGAGTGAGAGTGAGAGTGAGAGTGAGAGTGAGAGTGAGAGAGGGAGAGGGAGAGAGAGAGAATAAGATATTGTTACCTGCAATTTTGTCTCACACACACGGGCACACGCACACACACGCAGCATGAAACAATCCACTCTGACCATGATAAGATTTTTATCCTGATAGTCTTCATTATTTGATATTCATAAAATATTCCCCCAAAAATATTATGTTAAATGAAGGAAAATAAACAACCATTTAAGTCACATTTTTAAATCCGTTTATCAAATCACTGCAATATCAAAATTTACAGTCTGTAGTTCTACATGAATTATACTGCAGTTCATAAAAAACTTCCTGAGTTAACATTTCAGAGTTAATAACCATCAGATACAACCAGTAGTGGACTTCAGAAGGTTTGGCCTTAAAGGGGACATGAAGCACTCTGTAAAGTGGCTCTGGTTCGTTAGCTTTTTACCTTAAATTAGATATGACCGTACGTTCAAATCTCAAATCGACTAGTATTTGCTGGAAAAAAAAGTTGAAATTCGCTTTTTTTCCCACTAGGGCGCAGCCATCTTGGACCAACTGCGGTCGTGATGTCACTAGGTTGGTTGGTCTCTGCTGCTCAATGTATTCCTATGGGAAAATAGCTGGGTTTCAATGAGCTCAATGATGTATCATGAGGAAAAAATAAAACAAAAAACGCACAGACTGTCCTTTTGTATTGCCACAAGATGATCAAATGAGTATTACCAAACAAATCTTCATTTAAAACATAATTTCCACCTCCAGGGTTTCCACAGTGACCCCATCACTGCACTGGGGCATTGGATTTTTGACCAAAGGGAAGATTGCCCCCTACTGGCCCACCAACACCACTTCCAGCAGCAACTTAGTTTTTCCAGGAACCTCCCATCCAAGTACTAACCAAGCCCACACCTGCTTAGCTTCAGCCATTCAGCAGGAGCAGAGTGCATGGTGGTATGGCTGCTGGCAAAATTCGATAACACATTATTTTTACACACACACACACACACACACACACACACACACACACACACACACACACACACACACACACACACACACACACACACACACACACACACACACAGGTCAGGCTACCTTGTTATCCACTTCTTTGCGGTCGATCTGTGATTGGACGATGTACATAACCGAGTCGACCAATCCGGTGCACTCCCTCAGCTTACGGCGAGCCTCACTGCGCTCAGAGCTGACGTTCCTGGGGGGGGGGGGGGGGGGGCAGGTGTTATTGTGGACTGGCTTTCTCTATAAGGGGGGGGACAGGTGCCACAGGTGAGCCCTACCTGAGGCATCCGGTGGTGTTGGTCAGAGACGTCTCCCACTCCAGATGTCGGGGTTTACAGCTCTCCTCCTCCCCCCCCCTCTCCCAGCCCGAGTGCGGCACCATCACCTCAGTGGACAGCGCATTTAGGGCGTGGTCCACAATCTCCATCTTTATGGAGTCATGGGACGACAGGTTCCACAGCGTACCTGGGGCAGGCAGAGCAAGGGCCATTATCGTAAAGCTGAACATTAACCTCAGACAATACAGGTGTGCCGAGACTTACCTGTGATGGTGTCGGTCAGGTGTACGTGTATGTACCTGTGATGGTGTTGGTCAGGTGTAGGTGTATGTACCTGTGATGGTGTCGGTCAGGTGTACGTGTATGTACCTGTGATGGTGTTGGTCAGGTGTAGGTGTATGTACCTGTGATGGTGTTGGTCAGGTGTACGTGTATGTACCTGTGATGGTGTTGGTCAGGTGTACGTATATGTACCTGTGATGGTGTCGGTCAGGTGTAGGTGTATGTACCTGTGATGGTGTTGGTCAGGTGTAGGTGTATGTACCTGTGATAGTGTCGGTCAGGTGTAGGTGTACGTACCTGTGATGGTGGCAGTCAGGTGTATGTACCTATGATAGTGTCGGTCAGGTGTAGGTGTACGTACCTGTGATGGTGTCGGTCAGGTGTATGTACCTGTGATGGTGTTGGTCAGGTGTATGTACCTGTGATAGTGTTGGTCAGGTGTAGGTGTACGTACCTGTGATAGTGTTGGTCAGGTGTAGGTGTACGTACCTGTGATGGTGTTGGTCAGGTGTAGGTGTATGTACCTGTGATAGTGTCGGTCAGGTGTAGGTGTACGTACCTGTGATGGTGGCAGTCAGGTGTATGTACCTGTGATGGTGTTGGTCAGGTGTATGTACCTGTGATAGTGTCGGTCAGGTGTAGGTGTACGTACCTGTGATGGTGGCAGTCAGGTGTATGTACCTATGATAGTGTCGGTCAGGTGTAGGTGTACGTACCTGTGATGGTGTCGGTCAGGTGTATGTACCTGTGATGGTGTTGGTCAGGTGTATGTACCTGTGATAGTGTTGGTCAGGTGTAGGTGTACGTACCTGTGATAGTGTTGGTCAGGTGTAGGTGTACGTACCTGTGATGGTGTTGGTCAGGTGTAGGTGTATGTACCTGTGATGGTGTTGGTCAGGTGTAGGTGTATGTACCTGTGATAGTGTTGGTCAGGTGTAGGTGTACGTACCTGTGATAGTGTTGGTCAGGTGTAGGTGTACGTACCTGTGATGGTGTTGGTCAGGTGTAGGTATATGTACCTGTGATGGTGTTGGTCAGGTGTAGGTGTACGTACCTGTGATGGTGTTGGTCAGGTGTATGTACCTGTGATGGTGTTGGTCAAGTGTAGGTGTATGTACCTGTGATAGTGTTGGTCAGGTGTAGGTGTACGTACCTGTGATAGTGTCGGTCAGGTGTAGGTGTATGTACCTGTGATGGTGTTGGTCAGGTGTAGGTGTATGTACCTGTGATGGTGTTGGTCAGGTGTAGGTGTATGTACCTGTGATGGTGTTGGTCAGGTGTAGGTGTATGTACCTGTGATAGTGTCGGTCAGGTGTAGGTGTACGTACCTGTGATGGTGGCAGTCAGGTGTATGTACCTATGATAGTGTCGGTCAGGTGTAGGTGTACGTACCTGTGATGGTGTCGGTCAGGTGTATGTACCTGTGATGGTGTTGGTCAGGTGTATGTACCTGTGATAGTGTTGGTCAGGTGTAGGTGTACGTACCTGTGATAGTGTTGGTCAGGTGTAGGTGTACGTACCTGTGATGGTGTTGGTCAGGTGTAGGTGTATGTACCTGTGATGGTGTTGGTCAGGTGTAGGTGTATGTACCTGTGATAGTGTCGGTCAGGTGTAGGTGTACGTACCTGTGATGGTGGCAGTCAGGTGTATGTACCTGTGATGGTGTTGGTCAGGTGTATGTACCTGTGATAGTGTCGGTCAGGTGTAGGTGTACGTACCTGTGATGGTGTTGGTCAGGTGTATGTACCTGTGATGGTGTTGGTCAAGTGTAGGTGTATGTACCTGTGATAGTGTTGGTCAGGTGTAGGTGTACGTACCTGTGATAGTGTCGGTCAGGTGTAGGTGTATGTACCTGTGATGGTGTCGGTCAGGTGTAGGTGTATGTACCTGTGATAGTGTCGGTCAGGTGTAGGTGTACGTACCTGTGATGGTGTTGGTCAGGTGTAGGTGTATGTACCTGTGATAGTGTCGGTTAGGTGTACGTGTATGTACCTGTGATGGTGTTGGTCAGGTGTAGGTGTATGTACCTGTGATGGTGTTGGTCAGGTGTAGGTGTATGTACCTGTGATGGTGTTGGTCAGGTGTAGGTGTATGTACCTGTGATGGTGTTGGTCAGGTGTAGGTGTATGTACCTGTGATGGTGTCGGTCAGGTGTAGGTGTATGTACCTGTGATAGTGTCGGTCAGGTGTAGGTGTACGTACCTGTGATGGTGTTGGTCAGGTGTAGGTGTATGTACCTGTGATGGTGTCGGTCAGGTGTAGGTGTATGTACCTGTGATAGTGTCGGTCAGGTGTAGGTGTACGTACCTGTGATGGTGTCGGTCAGGTGTAGGTGTATGTACCTGTGATGGTGTTGGTCAGGTGTAGGTGTATGTACCTGTGATGGTGTCGGTCAGGTGTAGGTGTATGTACCTGTGATAGTGTTGGTCAGGTGTATGTACCTGTGATGGTGTCGGTCAGGTGTAGGTGTACGTACCTGTGATGGTGTCGGTCAGGTGTAGGTGTATGTACCTGTGATGGTGTTGGTCAGGTGTAGGTGTATGTACCTGTGATAGTGTTGGTCAGGTGTAGGTGTATGTACCTGTGATGGTGTCGGTCAGGTGTAGGTGTATGTACCTGTGATGGTGTTGGTCAGGTGTAGGTGTATGTACCTGTGATGGTGTCGGTCAGGTGTAGGTGTATGTACCTGTGATAGTGTTGGTCAGGTGTAGGTGTATGTACCTGTGATGGTGTCGGTCAGGTGTAGGTGTACGTACCTGTGATGGTGTCGGTCAGGTGTAGGTGTATGTACCTGTGATAGTGTTGGTCAGGTGTAGGTGTATGTACCTGTGATGGTGTCGGTCAGGTGTAGGTGTATGTACCTGTGATGGCGTCGGTCAGGTGTAGGTGTATGTACCTGTGATGGTGTCGGTCAGGTGTAGGTGTATGTACCTGTGATGGTGTTGGTCAGGTGTAGGTGTACGTACCTGTGATGGTGTTGGTCAGGTGTAGGTGTACGTACCTGTGATGGTGTCGGTCAGGTGTAGGTGTATGTACCTGTGATGGTGTCGGTCAGGTGTAGGTGTATGTACCTGTGATGGTGTCGGTCAGGTGTAGGTGTATGTACCTGTGATAGTGTTGGTCAGGTGTAGGTGTATGTATCTGTGATGGTGTCGTCAGGTGTAGGTGTATGTACCTGTGATGGTGTCGGTCAGGTCCTGGTCGATGGCCTTCCTCAGCAGACGCACCAGTGCTGGAACTCCGTCGCAGTTTTTGATGGCGATCTTGTTGTCGGCGTCCGC
>CM056389.1:3474484-3484484 GCA_029718625.1 Synaphobranchus kaupii | reverse complement strand
CTCGGTGCGTCGCGTGTTTCCAACCTCATCCGTCTCCACGGAGACAGCAGGGGCATCCTGGGGGTCCTCTTCCACGGTGACGGTCTCCTCCACAACCTGACCCGGGTCCAACATCCTGTACTGGGGTGCGCATCAGAGTAGCAGTACAGTGGTTATGGTACTGAGCTTGCTGTATTGGGTGTAGTATAGTGGTTATGGTACTGAGCTTGGGTGTAGTATAGTGGTCAGGGTACTGGGCTTGCTGTATTGGGTGTAGTATAGTGGTTATGGTGCTGAGCTTGGGTGTGGTATAGTGGTTAGGGTACTGGGCTTGGGTGTAGTATAGTGGTTAGGGTACTGGGCTTGGGTGTAGTATAGTGGTTAGGGTACTGGGCTTGGGTGTAGTATAGTGGTTAGGGTACTGGGCTTGCTGTATTGGGGTGTAGTATAGTGGTTAGGGTACTGGGCTTGGGTGTAGTATAGTGGTTAGGGTACTGGGCTTGCTGTATTGGGGTGTAGTATAGTGGTTAGGGTTACTGGGCTTGGGTGTAGTATAGTGGTTAGGGTACTGGGCTTGGGTGTAGTATAGTGGTTAGGGTACTGGGCTTGCTGTATTGGGTGTAGTATAGTGGTTATGGTACTGAGCTTGGGTGTAGTATAGTGGTTAGGGTACTGGGCTTGCTGTATTGGGGTGTAGTATAGTGGTTAGGGTACTGGGCTTGCTGTATTGGGTGTAGTATCGTGGTTATGGTGCTGAGCTTGGGTGTAGTATAGTGGTTATGGTACTGGGCTTCGGTGTAGTATAGTGGTTAGGGTACTGGGCTTGCTGTATTGGGGTGTAGTATAGTGGTTAGGGTACTGAGCTTGCTGTTTTGTTAACTTAATTTAACTTGTTAAGCAAGTTATTTACCAATATTATAAACTGGATGTAAAATAAATAAATGCATTTTTAAAAAGTAACCTGTGTAAGTGGATCTGGATAAGAGGATCTCCAATATACATAAAATGTTAATATAACAGGCAGGCAGGCAGGCAGACAGACAGACAGACAGACAGACAGGCAGGCAGACAGACAGACAGACAGGCAGGCAGACAGACAGACAGGCAGACAGACAGGCAGACAGACAGGCAGGCAGACAGACAGGCAGACAGACAGGCAGGCAGACAGACAGACAGACAGACAGACAGACAGACAGGCAGGCAGGCAGACAGACAGACAGACAGGCAGGCAGACAGACAGGCAGGCAGGCAGACAGGCAGACAGACAGACAGGCAGGCAGGCACTGCATCTCCCTGAAGGCTGCTTATGTGGCAGGTTTTAGAGCGTCCTGGGCCACGCCCTTTTTGGCAGCATGAGGCTTTTTAAAAATAAATGTGACCGGCTGGATTATGCACAGTGGCAATAGAATTTACATCCCATTCCAGAAACAAAACCTCTTCTTCTGTTTTCCATGCTATTAAGTCCCCTAACCCTGAACTACAACAATCACTGCGTGAGCCAGCCTGCTGCTTGCTTCCACACACACACATCACAGACACTCTCTCTCACTCACACACACTCAGGTAACACACACACAAACACACTCGCACTCGCACTCGCACACACACACACACACACACACACACACACACACACACACACACACACACACACACACACACACTCACACTCACACACACACCATCGCAGAGAGCTCACCTGTGTCCCGTTGATGTATCCTTCGTTTATTTTGAGTCTTTCTATTTCTGCATCACCAGACACACAGCTGTTCTGTGAGAAGAAACGTACGCACACCAATGCACACGCGCACGCACGCACACACACACACACAGAATTACTAGTTTTGCCCAACCGAACAGTATTTATCACAGCCAGGTTAGGGCAGGAATACAAGTTTTCATATTTTAATGTTTTGAACCAGATTTGTGAGCAAATTTTTTGTCCTCGCAAGATGGATTACTGTGATCTGACACAGAACACTGTCCAGATAATCTGGGTCAGTTTGACCTGAGACAGAACAGTGCCAGAGAGCAGGAGAGACTGTTTACAGAATGCTCCTCCAGTTTAAGAGTTAGCCTGCGCTAATGCAGGGCAATGTCTAAAACAATACCAACTTTAGTATCACGATACTCAACACCAACTTTAGTATCACGATACTCAACACCGACTTTAGTATCACGATACTCAACACCGACTTTAGTATCACGATACTCAACACCGACTTTAGTATCACGATACTCAACACCGACTTTAGTATCACGATACTCAACACCGACTTTAGTATCACGATACTCAACACCGACTTTAGTATCACGATACTCAACACCGACTTTAGTATCACGATACCCAACACCAACTTTAGTATCACGATACTCAACACCAACTTTAGTATCACGATACTCAACACCAACTTTAGTGTCACGATACTCAACACCAACTTTAGTGTCACGATACTCAACACCAACTTTAGTGTCACGATACTCAACACCAACTTTAGTATCACGATACTCAACACCAACTTTAGTATCACGATACTCAACACCAACTTTAGTGTCACAATACTCAACACCAACTTTAGTGTCACGATACTGAACACCAATTTTAGTGTCACGATACTCAATATCAACTTTAGTATCACGATACTCAATACCAACTTTAGTGTCACGATACTCAATACCAAAATGATACCGTTTTTTTTTTTTTTTTAAAAGGAAACATCAGTTGTATCCTGCATTTTAGACCCAATGTGCTTAAGGACTTATCTGTCAGAACATGCCCCGCGGTACATTAACGTTATATTTTCAGCCATAGCGCTGAAATCTCAACCGCTGGTCTACGTCTACAACACTGCTTGTGCTTGTCCGTTTCTCCTGCTAAGGGACAGGCCACACCCACCAATGTGATGTCACAGAATCCTGAAAGACACAGATCCTTTACTTGCTTCTGCCAATTCAGTCAGGCCCATAATATAAAAAGTATCGAAATTTTAACAATGCTTTAGTATCGTTTTTAAAATTCTAATCCCTTGGTACTGTGCAACCCTAGTCGACACGCCGACAAGAATATGAATTCATTAATGAGTGAATGACTGAATGACTGAATGAATGGCTGTATTTACAGAGAAGCAGGAAGTGAGGGGGAGGTAAGGCACTGGCCAACAATGTATCTGTACAGCATCAGGGCGCAGTACCCACTGTGGCCACACAGTGGAGACAGAGAGCAAGATGATCCAGGGAGGTGGACAGACGCGTTAGCTATGTGGTGCTAGCATTCTGCACTATGTAAACACACCAGAGATCAGGAGCTGTACACTTACACTCACTCACACACTCACTCTGATATCACTAACGCACAGCAAAAGACAGGGATAGAGAGGGTGGAGGAGAGGAGGGACAAAGAGGTGGAGAAAGAGTGGAGGAGAGGAGGACGGAGAGGTGGAGAGAGGGCAGAGGAGAGGAGGATGGAGAGGGAGAGAGGGTGGAGGAGAGGAGGAATGGGGACCATGATGTAGTTGGTGGGGGGTAGAGAAAAGAGATGGATGGCTGATCTGAAGGGGGGCATTACCTGTGTAACATGGGGGGGAGGGGCATTACCTGTGTAACATGGGGGGGGAGGGGCATTACCTGTATAACATGGGGGGGGGGGGGCATTACCTGTATAAATGGGGGGGGGCATTACCTGTGTAACATGGGGGGGGGGGGGGGGCATTACCTGTGTAACATGGGGGGGGCATTACCTGTGTAACATGGGGGGGGGCATTACCTGTGTAACATTGGGGGGGGGGCATTACCTTTGCATAGGGGAAGGGGTGGGGGAAGGTGCTGGGTGGTCCTGCACGCCTCCTCTCCTCCTCCAGAGCTCGAGTCAGGCGCTCAAACTGCACCTCCTGCTCACGCAGGAGAGAGGCTGCACTCTCACACTGCTCCATACTCAGACTGAGAGAGAGAAAGAGAGAAAGAGAGAGAGAGGGAGACCATTACACCCAGAGAGAGAGGGAGAGACCATTACACCCAGGGAGACCATTACACCCAGAGAGAGGGGGAGAGACCATTACACCCAGAGAGAGGGGGAGAGACCATTACACCCAGAGAGAAGGGGAGACACCATTACACCCAGAGAGAAGGGGAGACACCATTACACCCAGAGAGAAGGGGAGAGACCATTACACCCAGAGAGAAGGGGAGACACCATTACACCCAGAGAGAGGGGGAGAGACCATTACACCCAGAGAGATGGGGAGAGACCATTACACCCAGCTTGCAGGAGTGTGAGGTCTGATAATAGGCAGGAGTGTGAGGTCTGATAATAGGCAGGAGTGTGAGGTCTGATAATAGGCAGGAGTGTGAGGTCTGATAATAGGCAGGGTCTAAGGTTTGTTAATTGTGTTAAATTCTGCACTGTAGATAAAAGTAGCTGAGATAATTAGAAAGCCAGGTCTGGTTATGTGTTTGTATTGTGCAATCCCTTTGGACCTGAAAACAGAAGCTGTGATTGGAGGTTGGCCCATGGTTCACACAAGGTCATTGGCCTGTTTGAGGGAAGGGGATAAATGTACACATTCAACATGTTTTCATTCTAAATAAACACAAAGCTCTTCCTTCTGCACGACAAACAGCAGTTTCCTCACAGCTGTCATACCTCGTTTATTTTGATACTTTTACTAAAAGTGCATTTGAGCTGCTAATTCCACCCAAAAAAAAACAATTTATTTTACTTATTGAACAGATCAAGGCACAACTAATTAAGTCTTTCTTTGTGGCCGGCCAAAAAAAAATCTGTACCGAGTTATCTGAATATAAAGTTGGGTGCGTAGCCTTGCTGAGCGTTACAGACTTCTGGCTAGGCTGGCTAATGTTTTCACAAAAACAAACGTAGATAAATGAAGGGCCATATTTCCCCCGTTTTTTCTGGAGACTGAGCTAATGATGGTGGTATTTCCTCAGTATAACTATTACATTAGTGGCTAACTTGCCAGTGAGTTACGTGGCCTCTCTCATCTCTAACTTAGAAACGCTGCAGACAGGCAGGCACTAGCAGTAAAATGCCCAGCCCCTTGGCCTCCACTTCTGTAACGTCATTCAGTGGGCGTGGCAACCTGTTGTCCTGAACTGTAAGAACCTTAGCCGTTGTAGTTTATCGTAAACCATTTAGCTGGTACATGTGCAGTAGTTTGGGGCTATATCTCTGATCTCACTACAGGTAGAAAGTTGGCTGAGTACTCATTTTAATCAGGAGGGGGGCTACTTTTCTACAAATCAAACATCATTTTCGGGTGGAATTACCCTTTAAGGATCATGCTTACTGCACATCCAAACTACAGCTGAACACACACACAGCTCACAGGATCAGGCTGAACACACACACAGCTCACAGGATCAGGCTGAACACACACACACCTCACAAGATCAGGCTGAACACACACACAGCTCACAGGATCAGGCTGAACACACAGAGCATAAAACACAAGCAAAATATATTAATATTTTTTAAATCCAAGCTTCAATGGTGTCTTAGTAGACCTGTGTGTGTGTGTTCAGACCTTACACTCCTGCCTATTATCAAATGCTCACCACAAATTGGTTCTGAGATTTTGGGAACAACATGGAAGTCTGTGTGTGTGGGGTAGTGTGTGGGGCTGTACCCTGCTTCTCACACACAGACGGTTAGACACATTTAGAAACAGCCCCGACTATCTGCATGAGGTTAGAACAGCTTCTGTTCAGAGAACTGAGAGGCTGAAAGTAGGACAAAGACAAATAAAACCATTTCTGAGCCTGGAGCAGGAAACACCTCCCAACTCTCTCCCAACTCTCCCAATCTCTCACCCAAACCCCGCCTCCACATTCCAGCAGGTGTTCTGGCATGTCAGACAGTTTCACTCTACTGCCCGGGAATCTGTCTCCCTCTCTTTCACAATCTCCTTCCCCCCCCTCCCCTCTCTCTGTCTACCCCTCTTGTGCCCCTCCCCCTACAGTCATCACAGTGAATGAGTCATCAGCAAGCTCTGCCCTGCTCACCGCCAATTTACCTTTACACCTGCATGCTCTTACACCCGACTACACCACTCTCTCAGTGCAGTGTTAATGTACTGTATTACCCCTCTCTCTCAGGTGCAGTGTTAATGTACTGTATTACCCCTCTCTCTCAGTGCAGTGTTAATGTACTGTACTGTATTAACCCCTCTCTCTCAGTGCAGTGTTTAAATGTACTGTATTACCCCTCTCTCAGTGCGGTGTTAATGTACTGTACTGTATTACCCCTCTCTCTCAGTGCAGTGTTAAATGGACTGTATTACCCCTCTCTCTCAGTGCAGTGTTAATGTACTGTACTGTATTAACCCTCTCTCTCAGTGCAGTGTTAAATGTACTGTATTACCCCTCTCTCAGTGCGGTGTTAATGTACTGTATTACCCCTCTCTCTCAGTGCAGTGTTAAATGTACTGTATTACCCCTCTCTCAGTGCGGTGTTAATGTACTGTATTACCCCTCTCTCTCAGTGCAGTGTTAATGTACTGTACTGTATTACCCCTCTCTCAGTGCAGTGTTAATGTACTGTACTGTATTAACCCCCTCTCTCAGTGCAGTGTTAATGTACTGTACTGTATTAACTCTCTCAGTGGTGTTAATGTACTGTACTAACCCTCTCTCTCAGTGCAGTGTTAATGTACTGTACTGTATTACCCCTCTCTCACAGTGCAGTGTTAAATGGACTGTATTACCCCTCTCTCTCAGTGCAGTGTTAATGTACTGTACTGTATTAACCCTCTCTCTCAGTGCAGTGTTAAATGTACTGTATTACCCCTCTCTCAGTGCGGTGTTAATGTACTGTATTACCCCTCTCTCTCAGTGCAGTGTTAAATGTACTGTATTACCCCTCTCTCAGTGCGGTGTTAATGTACTGTATTACCCCTCTCTCTCAGTGCAGTGTTAATGTACTGTACTGTATTACCCCTCTCTCAGTGCAGTGTTAATGTACTGTACTGTATTAACCCCCTCTCTCAGTGCAGTGTTAATGTACTGTACTGTATTAACTCTCTCAGTGGTGTTAATGTACTGTACTAACCCTCTCTCTCAGTGCAGTGTTAATGTACTGTACTGTATTACCCCTCTCTCACAGTGCAGTGTTAATGTACTATACTGTATTACCCCCCTCTCACAGTGCAGTGTTAATGTACTGTACTGTATTACCCCTCTCACAGTGCAGTGTTAATGTACTGTATTAACCCTCTCTCAATGTAGTGTTAATGTACTGTACTGTATTAACCCCTCTCTCTCAGTGCAGTGTTAATGTACTGTACTGTATTACCCATCTCTCAGTGCAGTGTTAATGTACTGTACTGTATTAACCCCCCTCTCTCAGTGCAGTGTTACTGTACTGTATTAACTCTCTCAGTGGGGTTAATGTACTGTACTAACCCCTCTCTCTCAGTGCAGTGTTAATGTACTGTATTACCCTCTCTCTCAGTGCAGTGTTAATGTACTGTACTGTATTAACCCTCTCAGTGCAGTGTTTATGTACTGTATTACCCCTCTCTCAATGCAGTGTTAATGTACTGTATTACCCCTCTCTCACAGTGCAGTGTTAATGTACTGTATTGCCCCTCTCTCTCAGTGCAGTGTTAATGTACTGTACTGTATTAACCCTCTCTCACAGTGCAGTGTTAATGTACTGTATTAACCCTCTCTCAGTGCAGTGTTAATGTACCGTACTGTATTAACCCTCTCAGTGCAGTGTTACTGTACTGTATTAACCCTCTCTCACAGTGCAGTGTTAATGTACTGTATTAATCTCCCTCGCTCAGTGCAGTGTTAATGTACTGTACTGTATTACCCCTCTCTCTCAGTGCAGTGTTAATGTACTGTATTACCCCTCTCTCTCAGTGCAGTGTTAATGTACTGTACTGTATTAACCCTCTCAGTGCAGTGTTTATGTACTGTATTACCCCTCTCTCAATGCAGTGTTAATGTACTGTATTACCCCTCTCTCACAGTGCAGTGTTAATGTACTGTATTGCCCCTCTCTCTCAGTGCAGTGTTAATGTACTGTACTGTATTAACCCTCTCTCACAGTGCAGTGTTAATGTACTGTATTAACCCTCTCTCAGTGCAGTGTTAATGTACCGTACTGTATTAACCCTCTCAGTGCAGTGTTACTGTACTGTATTAACCCTCTCTCACAGTGCAGTGTTAATGTACTGTATTAATCTCCCTCGCTCAGTGCAGTGTTAATGTACTGTACTGTATTACCCCTCTCTCTCAGTGCAGTGTTAATGTACTGTATTACCCCTCTCTCTCAGTGCAGTGTTAATGTACTATACTGTATTACCCATCTCTCTCAGTGCAGTATTAATGTACTGTATTACCCCTCTCTCACAGTGCAGTGTTAATGTACTGTACTGTATTACCCATCTCTCTCAGTGCAGTATTACCCCTCAGTGCAGTGTTAATGTACTGTATTACCCCTCTCTCAGTGGTGTTAATGTACTGTACTAACCCTCTCTCTCAGTGCAGTGCTAATGTACTGTACTGTATTAACCCTCTCTCTCAGTGCAGTGTTAATGTACTGTACTGTATTACCCCTCTCTCTCAGTGCAGTGTTAATGTACTGTACTGTATTAACCCTCTCTCTCAGTGCAGTGTTAATGTACTGTATTAAGCATCTGTGTGTGCCTGTGTCCGTCTGATTGACAAGTGTGACACCCAAAAAAAAAAAGTGTTCCTATAAGATTAGCATCTGCACAGAGCACCGTGTACGCACGTGCACGCGCATGCGCACGCACACACACTCCTGCTTGTTTAAATACCTGTGAGTAACTGCACCTGCATGCACAGACACGCAGGTGACCGGGGGAGGGGCGGAGCCAGGAATGCAACCAATCAAGAGCTGAGGGGGCGGATCAAACATTCCCAGCAGGCTGACATCAGCCTTCCGTTAGTACAGGATTTAGAGCAGACAGCCGGGGGAGGGGGGACAGACTGACGCACAGCAGTGCAAGCAGACAGTGATAAAGTGCTGTTATGTGACATACAGGTGTAATTGTGTGTGTATGTTAATGCCGTAGTATTTCACAGCTAATCCACTTACTAACTGGACCAAGACAAGTGTATGCGGCGCGCGCACGCACAAATCGCGGCATTTAGCATGCACCCTTTTCCACAGCAACATGCACCCCTTTTCCCACAGCAACATGCACCCTTTTCCACAGCAACATGCACCCTTTTCCAGAGCAACAGGACAGTTAACATTTTTATTAGTTAGGTTCCATATAATCCAAAGCTGTATCTAGCACACACACGCATGTAATGCACATAAATGCAAAGGTGCAGATACACACCAACATGCCTGTAAGTAAACACAGGCACACATTTGGAAATGGCAATTAAATAAAGCAGCACCGGCGTTAACACCATCAAGGCAAAGGTCACCAAAGGTCACTGTAACTCAACTGACTCACACTGATCATACACACAGCTAATGCACCACCACACTGACCATACACAGCTAATACACCACCAGACTGACCACACACCAGCTTATACACCACCACACTGACCATACACAGCTAATACACCACAACACTGATCACACACACAGCTAATACACCACCACACTGATCACACACACAGCTAATACACCACCACACTGATCACACACACAGCTAATACACCACCACACTGATCACACACACAGCTAATACACCACCACACTGATCACACACACAGCTTATACACCACCACACTGACCATACACAGCTAATACACCACCACACTGATCACACAGCTAATACACCACCACACTGATCACACACACAGCTTATACACCACCACACTGACCATACACAGCTAATACACCACCACACACAGCTAATACACCACCACACTGATCACACACAGCTAATACACCACCACACTGATCACACAGAGCTAATACACCACCACACTGATCACACACACACACAGCTAATACACCATCACACTGATCACACAGAGCTAATACACCACCACACTGATCACACACACA